>JAASGX010000830.1:0-13169 GCA_023334415.1 Phytopythium chamaehyphon | reverse complement strand
AGCGTGAGTCCGGGTGTTTTTCAACACGAACCTGCTCACACGGTAACCAGCCCGTCTTCTAGGTGTGGCCGGTTGGTAGGCGCACTCGCGTAAGCGAGTGAAAGTAATCTAGTTTTGTGATTCTCCGCCTTTCTCTGTTTTCTTGTGATTCTTCGCCTTTCCCAGTTGAAGGCCAAGCCAAGCAACCATGGAGCTGGACGAGCTGGACGAGCGCTGGGCGTCGGCCGAGCCGCTGCTGCCCGCGGAGCAGCGCGACGGGCGCGCGGGGCGGCGCCGCTTATGGCCGCGGGCGCAGCGCGTGGCGCTGGCGCTGCTGGGGACGCTGGCGCTGCTGGGCGTGGCGTACGCCGTGGCCTCGAGCCAGGTGCGCGCGATCGCCACGCGCGCGATCCGCGGCACGGCCATGGACATCCGGCGCATGCGGCTGACGCACCCAGGCCGCGAGTCCGTGCAGCTCAACATCTCGCTGGTGCTGGCGTCGGGCTCGGCCTTCCCGGCGCTCGTGGCGCCCGCCGAGTTCGAGATCGAGTACCGCGGCCACGTGGTCGGCAGGTTCCCGTCGCCTGAGATGGAGATCCGCCACGGCGAGAACGCGCAGGCGTTCCCCAACGCGACGCTCGCGATCGAGAACCGCACGGCCTGGGACGCCTTTGCGCGCGACATGATGCAGGAGCGAGAGCTGCAGTACGCCATCCGCGGCGCGCTGAACATCCGCGTGCGCCTGTTGGGCGGGCTCCTCGTGTTCCACGCCAAGGACGTGCCGCTGGAGAAGAACATGACGCTCAAGGGCATGGACGGCCTGCGCGCGATGAAGATCGCGGACATCCAGATGACCGACTCGACCCAGACCCAAGTCCACGCCAAGATCAAGACGTGCATCTACAACCCATCCATCACGGCGATACAGCCTGTCGGAAGCCTTTGCTTGCGAGCGCACTACCCGAGAGTATCAGAGCATTCGCTTGTAGCGCGCTTAGCGACCTCGGAGGACACGGGGCTGCCTGTCGCGAACGAAGATGCATCCCACCCGTTCTGCGCCTCGCTCTCGAGCGCGAGCATCGATATGACCAAGGGCTACAATCTGCTGGAGCTGCAAGGTGAAATGCTCGGAGACAACCCAGATGCAATCAGTGGGCTCATCTCACAGTACTTGAGCAATGTCTCTGCTGATCTGGCTGTGGTAACGTGCAGTCCTCGCGCGACGAGTGTCGACCTGTTCAACAATGCTATGCAGAACTTGACGATCCCGAGCGTGCTGCCCCCGCAAAAAGAACCACTTGTTGGGCGAATGTTCTTCAACAAGATATCTCTGCAGCCACCCGAGACCGGCAAGGAAAACACACTTGCCGCGCTAGAGACTGCAGTCTCCGTTGAGGCGGCAAGTCCTCTGGGACCACATTCAACACTTACTATTTCGGACATTCGAATGCAAGTAAGACTCAATGGCGCTGACAGCGATCTCGGAGTGCTCCGAACCAAACAAGTCCATGTGTTGCAAGGTAATCTGACCCAGCGCAGCAATATCTCCGTGGACTGTCTGACGGAGCTCGCGTTTGCTGACAACGGAACGCGATTCGGGAGCTTTGTTCACGCCTCTGTCATCCAGGAGCAGGTGAGATTGCGATTGTCCGGAACAATGGATGTCGTAGCCCACGGCGCGTTAGGTACGCCGTCCACTTTTTGCAATGGATGGTAGGGATGAACAATTTACAAGTGTCAATGAACAGGAGTCCTTCATCTATCGGGCCTTCCGCTGGAGTCTGCTGTGACGCTTAGCGGAATGAAGAACCTTACGGGTGTTGACATCGAGAGTTTCGAACTTCCGGGTACAGGTGACTCGTCCCAGCACGATGAACCGATTAGCACTAGCATCAGTATCCATAACCCATCGATTTTCGAGGTGGCGATTGGCAACCTTTCGATGGCACTCAGCCTGGCAAACCCGCGAGAGAAGTTTGGCGAAATCAACGGGGTAATGAATCTGCGTCCAGGCAAGAATGCGCTCACGCTGCGTGGACAGTTGAAACCAACAACCGACCGTCATGGCCGCGTCAGTGATGGCGTTGCAGGATTCTTTTCCAAATATCTTCAAGGAAAGCCGTCGAGTGTGGTCGTGCACATCGTCGATACCGAATACCGCAACTGCATTTGGCTATCGAGCGCTCTGGTTGGACTGCCTATAGTGACCGACTTCCCTGGGGTCGCCCCAGGATTTGAAATGATTTCCGGTATCGGTATTCATCAGCTGGACGTTGTCATGTCTAGAGCAAGCGACGGCTTTGCCGAAGAAGCCACGAAAAGCGCGTCCAATACGCGTATGCTGATTCGAACAGATATTATGGCGACAGTGAAGATGCCTGAATCAATCAAGATGCCGATTAGGCTACCAAATGTGTCGGTGGCAGTAGAACTTGAAGAAGGTACCAAGGCCTCGATGGGTTTCCTAACGTCGGACCGTGAACACTGCGAGTACAACCAGACAGCCGGCGGTGCTTTCCGGCTCAATATGAGTCGCTTTTACCCGATCGAGTTCAAGACGTCGAACGATGTGACTGGCATGGGGAATTTCGTCACACAGCTTTTGACATATAACGGAAGTGTGAAGATGCTGATGGTCAGCGATGCAAACAAGGACCAGGGTGCGTTCCCGTACGTCGAGACGCGCATGGGAATGCTGCCACTGAGAAATATTCCAATTGATGGCGCGCCAAAGCTACCAGGAATGAACTCGTTCAAGGATCCGCCCGTACAGATCCGGAGCATTGACATTCTCAACGGATCTTCATCGTCAATGACCATGAGCATGGAGTTTGCGCTCCAAAATCCGTCTGTTGTGACGACAAAGCTCGGATCGCTTGTCTTGGATGTATTCTCGTCACATGTTCGTATGGGGTTAGCGCACATTGCTGACTTTTCCCTCGACTGCTGCGGGAAGGAGAGCGTTTTGCGTGGAGTGTTTGAGTTTAACCCTGCGGCCGAAGATGAAGCATCGGCGGTGCAATTTCTATCGAACTTTGTCAGTGGCTACTTCACGCGCGGCAAACCTCAGCAGGTACAATGCGAACATGTTTTGTGTGTGTGGATGTGATTTTGTAATGGCCTAATGTTGGTTACGGTCGTGCAGATCCAAATCAAGGGAAGCAAGACAAGTACACCGCTGGATATTCTTCAGCCAGCCATGAAGTCGTTGACCATTCCATCCTCTCTGCCGATGCTGGCTGACTTTTTCCCAGCAATGCCGACGCTGGTGACATCGTCGATGCTGTACTTGCCATCGTTGATGCACTTGACGCGAATTCCGACGGCGCTCGAGCTGCGCAACCCGTTCAGCGAGAGTATCACTGTCTCGGGTGTGGATTTGTTGCTCTATCCGTGCGAGGATCAGCGTACTGGTAAGAAGTGACTTGCACGCAAGACACTGCAAGGTTGAACTCAAACCGATCTATACTGTGTACCAACAGAGGACGGCGCGCACGTGTGCAAGAAGTACTATGACGCATCGCTGGCCCGGTTCGCTCCCTCGAGCTTTGCTCCCATCTACATTCCAGCTAGTACCTCTGGTTGTTTTTCGTGCTGCGAAGGTGAGCATTGCGCTGACAAGATGTCGCTGTGCCCGCACGGCTCGGTCGGCCAGTGCATGTCGGCGGACGTGCAGAGTTTCCTGAGCCCAGAGGCGATTGCTGCTATCATCCGGTCGGCGACGTCAGGTCTACTGATGAAGGTGAACGGCACAATTCACGCGTCTATTGGTGCGTACGCGACGCAGCTGTACTACCAGCAGGAAGGATTGCTCGTGACCATGGCCAAGTAGGCCCGGCATGATAATACGATCGCTGTCATAGCAGCCGGGTGATATGCTTGTTTATGCGTGACGTGACTTTGGGCTTTGAATGCTTTTGCCCGATGCGTGGCGTACCGGTCGGGTTGGAATCCGACCAGCGTTTCTATCTTGGCAAGACCACCCTCAGTCGGTCACCCCGCAGGAATCCTCTCCAAGCAGCAACAGTTTGTCAAGTTCATGCGTGGCAATGTGGCGTGGAGCCCCAAGATTCGGCCCCAAGCAGCCAACGAAACTGCATTTCTCATTGACGAGCGTCTCGCATGAGTAAGCGAGAGCAACCACAGTGTCAGTGGCATTCACCGACCGCAGGCGGATCGACACGCGACGGCGAAAATACCCGCGCTCGACTGGTTTGGTGCTTGGGGCCGCCCCTTTAACAACCGAGCGGGTGTCGCTCTCACGTCGATTGCTGGTGCAGTCGAGTACTACCGAGCCGTTCGACCCAGGGCGATCATGGAGATCGCCACGCGCGACACGGACAAGGTGATGGGCAAGTCTGAAGTCTGAAGTTTGGGGTCCACACCATGCGTACGTGTACACATTGCCGAGCTGCTAGGGTACGACGCCCTCGCGTCCTCGAGAGTCTAGACCCATTGCGTCGCCCGCGTCGCGCGCGTCGATTGAATTCAAGGGCAAGGCCGTCGCGCAGACGCGCTCTCGTTAAAGAAAGCGTGTCTTTGCGAGCATTGATATAAGAAAGTAATTAGCCTTCACAATCGAATAAACCGTATAATTTCGCAGGTTTTTTTACCGATTGCTCGAGTAAAATCAGTATGTGACACGAGAATCGCTTGCTGACTGCACTTTTGAGTCAAGCAGCGACAACACGGAAGTACGTCGTCCGCGACGCTCGGCGAGCAATCACGTTGGCTCGGCTCGCTCGTCCAGCCTGCGCGCTTAATTTTAGGACACGACATTGCCAGCCCGCGGAGATCTCACTCTCGCATTTGACTGGGATCCCGCAGCCAAAGCCAAGCCTCCCATTTGGAGTATCATCACATCCGCTCCGGCCGATCCGCCCGCCCCAGGAATAACAGGGGGGCATTGCGCATCAGCACCAAGGTGAGCGGCGTGACTTGGCGTTTGTATGGCCGCTGTTTGCGCGTCAGCCACAAGAGCTCCTCGCCGTTGAAGTTCGGCGGCGAGCGAAAGTTCTTGTGTCGCGGGCCTCTCTCGCGCTGATTGGCCCGCTCGCCATTTTTCCGCTTTCTCATTGGCCAAAACGCTGATTTTCTCCCCCCTTCCCACGCCGCTTGCAGGTTGCTCTCCACCTCACTCGGGCTCTGACCGCTCGCCGTCGACGGCTCCGTCGAGCGCTCGCTTCAAGCGGCCGCCCCAGTCCAGAAAAGCCCGCCCGCTCACCATGCAGGCGCTGCAGAGCTGCCGCACCGCCGGCCGCCGCCTCGCGCCCGCGCTGGCGCCCGCCGCGGCGCACTCGCTGGCGCTGGCGCTGGCCTCGCGCTCACCTTTGCCCTGGAACTCAAGCTCAACCGCGAGCTCGCTTCGGAACTCGAGCGCGCACTCGCACTCGCACTCGCACTCGCACCGCCGCGCGCTGCACATCCGGCGGTTCACGACGAGCGACTGGAACGAGGAGCCGATGCCCATGGAGCAGGTGCGCGAGCTGGCGCTGGAGGCGCCCACGCCGCTGACGCTGCAGCAGATGCGCTCGTTCGCGGACGCCGGCAACAAGCTGCGCGTCGTGTCGGCCAAGTTCCTGCACAAGGAGCTGCAGTCGCGCTTCGCGCGCGCCATCCTCGAGCTCTCGGACCTCCCCGTCGGCCTCAGCCAGACGGCCTCGGTGCAGCAGGCCATCGCCGTCTACCGCCACGAGCTCCAGTACATCAACTCGGTCGCGCCCCCGGCCTCCATCGAGGAGGAGCTGCGCTTCACCGAGAACCTGCGCGGCGCCAAGAACCGCGGCTCCAACCTCGTGCCGCTCATCTGCTACGGACTGCACGAGCTCAAGCGCACCGACCTCGGCAAGAACGCGCTCAAGCTCGCCAGCGTGCAGGAGGACATCCAGGAGCGCCTCGACAAGTTCTTCCTCGGACGCATCGGCATCCGCATGCTCATCGGCCACCACGTCGAGTCGCTCGGACGACAGGGCGGGCGCGTGCACATGCTCAACGTCGAGGAGGTCGTGCACACGGCGTGCGACCGCGCGACCAAGCTGTGCCTGCAGTACCTCGGCGAGGCCCCGCGCATCGAGTTCCACGCGGCCGCCAACATGTCGGCCCCCTTCATGTACGTGCAGTCGCACCTGCACCACATGGTCTTCGAGCTCGTCAAGAACGCCATGCGCTCGACCGTGGAACACCACCACCGCCGGAGGCACAAGCCGTCGGGCAAGCCCAATCGCCGCGTGCAGGTCATGGACCCGTTCAGCCGCTCGCTCGACTTTGTCATCCCGTCGGTCGATGAGGTGCGAGGCGTCACGATCTACCCGGACGTGAGCAAGTACACGGTGAGCGGCGAGATGCCGCCGATCCAGATCGTCATGTGCCAGGGCAGCGAGGACCTGACGATCAAGATCACGGACGAGGGCGGCGGCGTGGCCCGCAGCAAGTGGAACAAGCTGTGGCACTACGACTACACGACGAGCCCTCCGTGCCCGCCAATGGACTCGAATAGCTACCACAGCTTCCGACAGCACTTTAGCGGCGGCGGCTACGGACTGCCGATCGCAAGGTTGTTCGCAAGGTACTTTGGCGGAGAGATCACGTTCACGTCGCTCGAGGGTAGCGGCTCGACGGCCTTCATCCAGGCGCACCGCCTCGGCACGAACCTCGAGGTCGTCCCGGGCCACGCGTCCTTCTCGCTGCGCCCGCTCTACCTGTAGCACTACTTTCCACTGTATCAAGCCGGTCGAATCGCGCGCCAATATCTATTTCGCTTTCCACCTGGTCAATGAGGTCTGCTTGACAAGTCTTGTACTTTGGTAAAAGTTGGTTGTTTCTTGTGCTGGGCGAGCTGCGTGAAGCAACGAGCGGTGGGGAGCGAAGGTCGACCGTATTGGCACCAACGAGAAGCCGTCCTGGTCAAATGTCAGCATCGGATCACCACCAAAGCCGCCATAAGTCTGACTACGGGTACGTCTACTGCCAGTGGACGGTAGCGTCGAGCCGAGGATGTCGACACCATCCGCGCGGCTTCCGGTGCCTCACGTCCTCTGCTCCTCCGCGCCTCCTGTACGGTATCCAGCGTTGAAGCTGTCAGGGATAGTCCATCTTCAGCTTCGTCTGGACAGTGGTTGTGTGGTGGGCGGCAGTCAGTCCACCCCCGGCTGAAGATATCAGTCGCACCATGAGATTCGTTCGCGCCGGCCTGCTGCTCCAAATCGCTCGGGCGGCACTGCTCCACGCCGCTCCAAGCTACCATGGTGTCCGCTACAGTATAAAACCATGCAGAATCGTACGGGGCTGCCCAGCCTCCTCCGGTGCCGCTCGGACTCTACCAGTGGATCGGTACGGTTCGTGCCGAGCCGAGCGTCAATCTCCTCGTGCTCATGGGCTCGCGAGTCGCGAGGCATATCATGGCGCGGTTGGTACGTTGGGGCGACGCCTTTATCAGCGGCAATCGGCCGCCTCTGTCGTATCAGCCTTGCGGAGATTAATCCCAGCAGAGGGCGGCGCTCCGGTTTGAAGAAGCGCGCCAGCTGTCGGCGGCGCTGGGCCCCGGCCGTCGTCCGGTCGCTGCGAAACCTGCTGGGGCGCGGAAACATGGCTGCGCTTTGCCGGCGGCGCGCAGTCGCCCGCCGCAAGCCGCGCTGAGTATGGCGGCCGCGACATGTGCGGCGCATACAGTTCCGCAGTCCGACGACCGCACGACGGAGGCGAGTCGGCTCGAGCCTCGAGGCGACTCGGAGCCTTGGCTTGCCTTGGTTTGGGGCTTTCACCTCGAGGCGACTCGAGTCGGTCCGCCCGCCGCGCTCCGTCTGCCGCGGCCACTTCCGCTTTGGGGCCGCGCGTGACAAGCGTCGGCCGGCTCGTCTCCCAGCCCAGCGCCTCCTGCCGCTGCTGCTTCCAGCCAGTCCTACAGACCGGACGCCGCTCGACACTCGCGATGGCGACGGCCGAGATGGAGATGCCCACCGAGACGCGGCCGCGAGGGCGCAGCGCGTGGAGCAGGTGCGACCAGGCGGTGGCGCGCATCGCCCCCATCGGCACGACGACGTGCCAGGTGTGCGGGCAGAGCATCGCGCAGGGCCAGTGGCAGCTCGGGCTCATGTTCATCCACGTCGAGGGCTTCATGCTCATGGAGTGGTACCACCTCCAGTGCGCCACGCGCATGCCCGCCGCGGGGCTGCGAGAGCTCATCGAGACCGTGCAGCAGGAGATGACGCCCGAGCAGCGGCAGGACTTCTGCGCCGCCTTCGAGGCCGCGGGGGCCTAGCCGCGGCCAGTCAAGCCCAGGCAACCCCCGACTAGCGCTCGCAAGCGCTGACAAGCCCAGTGAGACGCCCGTCCGCCTGCATGTGTGCCCGTCCGTCATCCGTCCGTCCGTCCGTCCGTCCGCCAACATGTCCGTCCGTCTCCACGTCGTGCCGTATTCATCCGTCCAGTCCAGCATCCCGAGAGAATGGGACCCGATAGAGCCGCCGAGTAAAGGCGCAAGCAGCGTACAATAGAACACTACATTTCACCTCCTGCTGCTCGTGAGGCACGACTACGATGACTCACTCCTCCTTGTCGGCCGTCATGGCCTTCAGCGACCACTTGTCCCGCTTGATGTCCAGGTGCAGCGGCGCCCAGTGCAGCTTCTCGGGTACCACCTGCGGACCCTTCTTGGACAGCCGCGTGAGCTGCGCGTCCACGATGTCCGGCGGCACCACGAACACGTACTGCCCGTTGAAGTACTTGATCATGTTGAGGTACTGCAGCGTCGCGATCACGTCCTCGTTCTTGATTGACGTCATGCGCGTCAGCTCCATGATAGACACCTCCTTCTCCGGGTAGTCGCGCAGGATGCGCAGCAGCTCGCCCGTCCAGTAGCTGCGGTAGCTCACGAGGCCCAGGTCCGACAGCGGCTTCTCGGGCGACCCGACCTTCTCCTCCTTCTTGCTCAGCTCGTACGAAAACTGAATGATGAAGTGCCCGTAGCCCTTGCGCTGGTGGCACGGGAAGGTTAGGATGCACGCCAGGTTGTACCCGAGCTCCGAGTACTTTTCCTTGGAGAAGTACCCCACAGGGTGGAACCCGCGGGAGTCCACCTCGCACACAATGTAGAACAGGAACGGATCCACGTCGTAGTACAGAGTCTTGTGGTCGAGGAAGAGTCTAAAGCAAGCAATAGACATTAGTGTCAATGCAATGAAGTCAACACCGCAATCGCAAAGCAAGCATACTTGGCAAAGTAGCACAAGTTCTGGCAGTAGATCTTGGAAACGGCACCATCCACCTCGAAAACGCTCAGGTTCTCATGACGGTAGATTTCGTTTCCTGGAGGATGCTGTTGGAAAGGGAAGGAAAGCAACTGGTTAGAGAAACCTCGCAACAAACCGCTGCTGATGGGTGAAGAAATGTACGCACGCGGTTGCATGCACGACGCTCCTGATGCAAGGCCAGCTCGCGCTTGAAGCAGAAAAAGCCCATGCAGAACTCGCAGAAGTAGAGCTGTCGCACTATCGTCAGTCCTTTCAATTCGTCGCCATCCAACCAAAAGGCAGCAGCATACGCAGTCAATATGGCCGTCCGGGAAGTACTCCTTCGGGAACGGCGAGAAGTACCACGCGGCCATGCGAAAGCGCCCAATCTCGACAAATCGCACGTTCTGCGCAAGACGCAGTCAGCTCGGTCCACTTGAAGGAGGCTAGGTTTTGAGACCGCGCACCTTGACTTTGGTGACCTCCTCGTGCTCGCGGATGCTGGCGGCGTCCATGCCTTCGTGCTCGTCGTGCTCGCTCTCGGGCGACGAGTCGGCGTCGTCGGCCGCTATCTTGCGCTTCTGCCCTCGCGTCCGCGAGCTCTTGGTCTCTCCGTCCGCGATGGGCGTGCCTCCCGCGGGCGTCGCCGAGCCTGCAAGCTTACTGCGGTGCTTGTGTCGCTCCTTCTCCTTGGCGTCCTTCTCCTCCAGCGTGCGCTTCTCTGCGAGGACCGCTCCTTAGCCCCATCGCCCATAGTGCATTAGGGCCGAGAGTCGCACCCTCGTCCGTGCCCGCGCGCACGATCTCGTGCTCGTTGATCCACTCGTCCATGCGCCGGTTGTACTACGAAACCTCCATTAGCGCAGCCCAAAGCAGCAGCAGCAGCAGCAGCAGCAGCAGCAGCCCGGCGCCACGCACGTCGTGCCAGTGCACATAGTACTTGAACTTGTCCGCGGCCACCTCCTCTGCAAGCCACGCGCCCGACCGTGAGCCTCCGCGCCCCAGCCAGCCGCCGCCACCGCCACGCACTGCGGTCGATGACGACGCACGTGCGCTCCGCCTGGCCCATCCAGCGCGCCACGAGCGTCGCGCCCACCGGGAACCCGCCCGCCGGCCGCTCGCCCTCCTCCTTGGCCGCCATAATTGCTGTGGCGCGGCGTTATGCGTTCCAAGAGACTTTGTGTGTGAAACATCACACCGTGAAAGACGAGTCTATGTGTTATTGAGGGTGCCTCGAGACCAGAGGGTTCAACGCGTTATAGTGCTGACGGAGCAGTCAGGAGCAGCGCGAGCGCGTCCACGACCAGCAGTGAGAGCCCGTCGAAGATGAACTTGGGCGCGAAAATGGCCCAGACCATGAGGTGGCGGCGCTGGAGAGCCACGAACGCCGTTGACACGGACGCCGAGAGCGCGAACACCGCCATGAACGGCATCAGCGCGCTCGATCGGCCGGTGTCTGACACCCACGGCAACGCCAGCAGTGCCAGAGCGAAGCTGCCGAACGTATTAAGACCCAAAAGAGCTCCGGCAATGTAGAACTGGAACTCGTCGAAGCCCACGAAACCGGCCGCGTTCTGCAGACTCGTGAACGTGTTCTGGTGTCCTGAGGTGAAGAAAAGCTGGTATGAGACGCTTGCGAATATCACGACCCATGTAGATGCCGAAGGCGCGACTTCTCTCTTTTCGGTACTGGTAGATGCCCGACTAACGATACTCGAAGACCGAGCGACGAATGCCAGGCTGAGGAACTGTAGCGTCGCGCATGCCACCGTGATCGGGGACTTGGGGCCTAGCACGAGCATGTAGCATGGTACCAACAGCCAGAAGAGCACCAGCTGGAGGGATGCCGACTTTGCTCGCGAATTGGTGTTTTTGGAAAATGAAACGCACCAATAGGCAACTAGGTGCGCCAGAAAGCTCAGATACACGCTGCGTGGCAGCCACAAACGCCACAACGCCGATGAGATAGGTGAAGCTGCCCAGTACGCTGCGCAAGCAACACACTCCAAGACGAAGACTGGTGCTAGCCAGCGCAACAGCACCACTCGGAGGCCAAGTTGCTTCAAAATGACGCCGAACTGCGACGCTATTCCAACCAATACGACGAGTGGGAGGTAGGTGCGTAGAATTGTTGGTGTCGACTGGATAATGTTTGGAGGATCAATCACACTGGCAATACGAGTGCTGGCAATGAACACGACGGATGCCCACACTTCTTTGGTTCCGAGGCACCCAGTCAACCTGGACCGTCGCAGTGTATACATCAGCATGAAGAACCCAATCGTTTCCGACAAAAAGTTCATAACCTTGTCTTCAGCGACGATATAGCTGTTCGAGAGAAGAGCGAGAGAGTGAAGAAGAATCGCGACAAACGCGACACACCCGGCGCCAGTAATCCCACCACCGCGGTTAGAGGCGATGAAAGCTTGGGCCAATAATCTAGATTGCTGTTGCAGCATTTGCACCGTTGCTTGCGAGAGAATCATTACTGTCAACACCGCTAGTGTTCGAGAGAATGGAGACGATGGAAGCCACCGCATCATCGGGTGTGCTGCAGGTAGGAATATGGCGCTGGCATATACGGCTCCACCCACGATCACTGCTTGAACAATACCTCTGAAGTGTAACTGCTGGCCTAGAACTGGTTCAGCGGCAAGTCGGCACTCAGCCGCAAGCAATACAAGCGACCAAGCAAGTAGAGCAAACCCCCACACCATACTGCACAGGTCGAATTGTGTCCAGATCGAGCGCCCAAGAGCGAGTGCTTCACGCAGATACTCCTGCTGTTTGGCGGCAAGCTTCTTGTTGAGCTGAAGGCTCTGTGTCACATCTTCTTGAGCTGCTGTCAGCTGCGTTTTGACTTTATCGATCTCGGTCAAAATGCGTTCTAGCGAATCGTAAGCTTGAGCAGGCAGCTTTGAGGCTGACGAATAGGTCCACAGGTATCGCCGAACTTGCTCCACGTTGAGTTGGAGTGCAGCTGTTAGCGACTGGAACGACTCCAGCAGTCTGCGGTCAGGATGTTGCTCCTCTCCTTGGGGCGAGACGGGAGTTGTTGGAGTGAAGAAGAGCGATGGAATGACACTTCCGAGATTGCCGAACGGGATTGGCAACCCGCTAAGCAGTGCCAGCGTGGGCACCAAATCTACCTGCGGCACTTCTGATCCCCACTGGTCGACGTAGAAGCGAACGTTCTCGTCTACTAAAGGCTTCTTGGAGTACAGGAACAGCGCCGAACCGGTCTCTTCGTCTGTCGCGCCGCCGTGATTCCCGTCCGCCGACATGCCGTGATCTCCAAGCACGGCGAGCAGCGTGTCATCGTCAGGCAGCGCTTCGAGCAGATCCGCCAGCACTCCGTTCATCTCGTTGAGCTTTTGCGCCATGAAGACGCTGCTGGGTCCGTGCGTGTGGCCGACGTGGTCAACGCCGAGGAAGTGGGCGATGAGCAGGTCCCAGTCGTGTCTCTCGAGCTCCGGGAAGAGGTGGGCCTTGACGCCGTTGTCGACCGTGTCCAGGTCCTTAACGTTGAACGAGTCGAACGCGAACTTGCGCGTGAAGACGCCGCTGTCTCCGTAGAGCGCGTCCCAAGTGTCGTCGCCCATGAAGACGACGCCGCGGCGCTGCGCGCTCATCTGCCGCAGCAGGTTGTCCTCTGCGATGGCGCTGCTGCTGGCCATGTTGTCCTTGATGTCCAGGAACGTGGGCAGCGAGCCGGTCGTGAGCCCCTTGAGGCGCTGCATGGTCATCGTTGGCGGGTCGGCCACGAACCGGAAGAGCAGGCTGTGGCTCGGCCTCGCGGCCAGTGTCTCGTTGAGCACGGGCAGCCGGTCCAGGTAGTACGCGGCCTCGGCGGCCTGGTCCCCGGTCGACCGCACGAAGTCGAAGCGCAGCGCGTCGACCACCACGAGCACCACGCGCCGGAAGCGCGCGGGCAACCAGCAGCCGCCGTCTGCGTCTGCGTCT
>JAASGX010000829.1:0-13211 GCA_023334415.1 Phytopythium chamaehyphon | reverse complement strand
GTTATCTATTGAGACCCGTGGTCACAGTCGTGACCGGGATCCCCGACAGGCTTGGCAAGAGGCTTGGCAACGAACTGAAAGGCGTTTTACAGTACCACGAGTTTGCATGATAAACGGGTGAACGAGAGGGACACTGATAATGGGCATCGAGCGGCAGCTCTTTCCGCCAGCTCTTCTCTTAGTAATAAAGTGCGAAGCAAAACATCGACTCCTACGAATGGCTGAGGGTACCGGTAGCTTAGTTGAGCGCTGAGCTGAGTGCAGCCTGCGCCTCGGGGCTCATCTGAGCGATCACCTGCTGCATCTGTGCCTCCGCGACGCCCAGCAGGCCGCGAACACAGCCGCGAACGGCCGTCTGCTCGGTCTCCTCGACGCTCGAGTCGGCGGCAAGAGCCTTCGCGTACACATCCAGCACAGCCGGCAGGTTAGCCAGCACTACCGGGTGCTGGCCCTGAACGAGGCCGTTCAGGCACTGGAACACAATCGCGCTCTCGTCGAAGTCGGCCTTCAGCGGCAGCGCGCTAAGGAACACCGGCAGCACGTGGTCCATGGGGAGCGTGCCGTTGCTGGCGAGGATCATGCGCGCAACAGCAGCGGCAGCGTTGTCCACGACAACCTCGTCGTTGCCCTCGCCGTTAAACAGCGGGCGAAGCGCGTGCAGAATCTGGTCGTACGCAGGCGCAAGCTTGGCGCCACTCACCTCGGCCAGAATGCCGACACAGAAGGCGCTGTTGGCCTTAAGCACGAAGTTGTCCGACGCCAATCCCTGGAGGGCCACAGGGAACACCTGCTCCACGAACTGGAGACTGTTGGCCGTGCCGATCTCACGAAGCACCTCGGCAAAGCAACCAACAGCAGCAGCGCGGTCACGGGCGGCACGCAGGCCAGTCGCGAAAGAGAGCAGCTTCGGGAACAGCTCCGTGAACGTCGTCGTGAAGTGTTCACCGTAGCACTTACCGAGAACCCCAATAAGCTCTGACGCGCTCTCAAGTACAGAGCCGCCTTCGTTCTCCTCGTCTTCCTCTTCGTCGAACTGCTCTGCACTGGCCTGGCACACGTGGTCGTGCGACAGCACGGCGCTCGTGACGCGCGTGATGTTGACCATGTGGTCGACCGTGACCACAGGGCCAATACGTGCCGACATGGCCTTGATGGCGTTGAAGGCCTTCTCGACCACAACCTCCTCGGGGTCCTCAAGCAGCTCTTCCACAAGGCTCTTCATGACAGCGTTCAGGATGAGCGCGTTGTTGGGGGTCAGGATGTTCTTGTTGAAGTCTCCCTTGGTCCACACCTGGCCCTCTGTGTTCGCGTGCGCAGACTCGAACGAGCAGATCACAAGAGCAGCAAGCGCTTCGGCGACAGCCGCACGCACATCCTCATGAATGTACTCGGTCTGCGGTGCAAGCGCCTCAAGCAGCTTGGGAATGTAAGGCTCAAACACGGGTCCGCAGTTAAGCGCGAGCTCCTCGACGGCGGCGATAGCGCGCACCTTGGCGTTCAGCGCATCGGTGCGAATGCTGATCTGGCGAAGCACGTTGTCGTCATCCTCATCCTCATCGTCCTCGTCGTCAAGGCCCTCGAGAACGTCCTCGTTGTCGCCCATGACGCGAATGCCTTCGTCGTTCTCAATCTCACGCAGCACATGAGTAGCGGCCTCGTCGAGGAATGGCTGGAACTCCTCCTTGAAGATGCTTGAGACATTGATAAAGTAGACGAATGCCTGTTCCTTCAGCTCCGAGTCATCGAGCGTCAGCGACGAGAACACGAACGGCATCGACGGCGCCAGGTATGGGCGGAAGGCGTCCTTGCCCAGGGCCGTAGCCAAGTAGCCTAGGCACTCGATGGCAGCGCCACGCAGGTAAAAGAACTTGGGGTCCTCGATGCCCCAGAACGGCTGCAGCAGCTCCGCGACCGACTGGAAGTACGGCAGGAAGGCCTCCTTGGCGCCGATAGCGATCGAACCAATGGCGTCAAGCGACATCTTCTGCAGCTGCGGCGAGCCCGTGCGCAGGACCGTGACCAGCTTCGTCATAATCGTATCCAGGTACGGCAGCACCTGCTCGCTCTCCATGCTCTGCGTGATCTCGTCGAGCACATACAGGGCCGTGGCCTTGATGGTCTTGGTAGCATCGTCAAGCAGCGCCAGGCCGATCGGGAGAATGTCCGTGTAGTGCTCCGTAATGGTGGGCTGCAGGAACTCTGCAAACTGGCCGAGCGAGAAGCAGGCTGACTCGCGCACGCGCTGGTCCGGGTCCTGTGCGACGCGGTACACGGCCGGCAGCAGCTCCTTCAGGTTCTGGCACATGAACTCGCAGCATCCCTCCGAGATGATGCCGAGCGCTAGGGCGCCAGCCTTACGGCGGCGGGCGTCCTGCGACGTGATGTACTCGTTGCAGATGCCGAACACAGTGGCGTTCACGTACTTGGACGGAACGTTGAGCGCCAGCGTGTCGATAGTCTGCTGCGCCAGGTGGCCGGGGGACTCGTCGTCCTCGTCGTCGTCGGCGTCGTCGGCGCGCGCCTCGCGCTCCAGCAGGTTCGAGATGAGGCCGCAGGAGACGTCGTCGTCGCGGGCCACGATATCGAGCATGGCCGTGAAGATCTTGCCGACGAGATCCTTCTTGCCGATGGTCTTGGGCTTCTTCTTGAGGAACTCGCCGAGCGCGTACGAGGCCGAGGCGCGCGTGGAGACCTCGAGCTGCTCGGCCAGGATGATCTGCAGCAGCAGCTCAATGAACTGCGGGAAGGACTGATCGAGCAGCGGGAATGGGTGCGAGGCGATCTCGGAGAAAACGTCGAGGAATTCGACGGCCTCAGTCTCGGCGCCGTTGGCGACGCACTGCTGCAGTACGGTCATCATGAGCGGCACGAGCTCGCGGAAAGAGCGCAGGTCGGCCTCTTCCAGGAACTCGACGAGCGCGCAGGCAGCGCGCATGGCGCCGACGCGCACGGCGAGCGCCTCTGGGTCCTGCAGCGCGGCGCCGAAGAGCTGCTTGAGGCTGGCGAAGTGCGGCTGCAGCTCCGTGCCCATGGCCTCGCCGAGCAGCTGCAGCAGCTTCATGGCGACCTCGCGCTGGTCGGCGTTGCCCGTGGTGGCGCACGAGTTGATGAAGGCGAGCAGCTCGGGCCACTTGCCCGCCGGCAGCTCATGCAGCGCCAGCGCGGCCACGAGCGAGGCCACCGTCGTGCGCACGACGTGCACGGGGTCCTCGGCCAGGCGCGCGAGCAGCGCCGCCTTGACGCCCGCCTGCGTCGCCTCGTCCAGCTTGGGCCAGTGCTTGAAGACCTTCTTGCGCAGCATGAGCGCCGCCAGCTGCCGCACCTCGGGCTTACCCGATCCCGTGATCTGCGTCATGAGCCCGCCCACGCACGCGAGCTGCTTCAGGTACGCCTTGAGCGCGGCCTCGGCCTGCTTGATCTGCTCCGTGTCCGGGTGCGTCAGCTGCAGCAGGCACGCCTCCAGCTGCGCCGGGTTGCTGAAGTCCGCCATGCTGCCTGTCGGTCGGTCTCTCGGATACTCGGCTCGAGGGGGAAAGATAGCGAATGCCGCCGCTCTCGGCCAGTGCGTGGCGACTGGAGCGCTTCAAGAGAGAACGCCGGCGGACGAGCCGGCGGAGCCATAGTGGACCGTGGGGGACGAGGGGCGGACGGCCCGCACGCAACCCACCAGCCAGTCATTTTCGCGGGAAAACACTTGGGCGAGCAAAAACGAGGACGGCCCCAAATGGCTACGCTTTTCAAATGTGCCCGCCAGCCATCCGCGCTGCGGCTGCTGCGGCGCCTGATTGACCCGCGTCGTATGGAAATCAGCGCGGCATTCGTCACAAAAACCGTCTCCAGCCGCCGTCTCGAGCATCTCACGTTTCCTGGTTCGATGGCAGCTCCGACCTAGAGCTGCTGCCACCATCTTTCGACGCCTTTCCTTCCACCACTGCGATTTGCGCCAACAACATGTGGACGTCAACGCCGTATAGGGCGCTACCGCTTTCTACCGCCCGTTGGGCTGCTCTGCTATTCGTCGAAGGAGATGCAGGTGTGCCCCCTTGATAATTGTTTATCAACCTTCGACCTGGTCGCTCCGACGGTATCGTTGCTGCTGCACTCTTAGGTCGTCGCGGTGGCCGAGCTACTTGAACATGAGCAACTTCGGGCTTACCCGCGCTTCCTGTGTGATTCAAACTGTTTGCATCGACCGCACTGCTGCACTCAATAGTTTTCACGATGATAGTTTCGGTAAGGATGGCGTCAAGCTCGTCGATATCCACCAAGCTGTCGTCGCCGTTAGCAACCAACGAGGAGCTGCATACGTGTCTCCACTACTTAGAAGAAAAAAAAAGTCAGCATATGAAACAATGAATATTTACTGTAATCATGCGTACATGCTGCACCACAGGTGATAGTAGTTGGTTTCCGCACAGAGTTTGCAATGCAACCACCTTGATAATTGACCCGTTCAGCAAACATGTTCCAGTTTGTGCCAAAGCAAAGCGAAGCGACGGGCGTCCATACTTCTGCTTGAGCCAGTACGCTAGGCTTCGCACGCTGTCGAGTAGTGAGCTATGGTCGTCCATGGTTTGAAATGGAGCAGATCTCAATCTCGGAAGTGTTTGAGAAAGATACCTTCGATATGGAGTGCTGGCACTCTTTGTATTCGCTTTGGAAAATAGCAACCGTGTTCTTCCTGGGGGAACTGCTCGTGACACAACGACGACGGGCCTTGGGGCGCTCTTGAGCTTCCGCTCGCGCTCGGATCTTGCCCAAAACAAGTCATGCGCATTTTTGCATGATGGCTGTTTGGTTGATTCCACCTTTAAACTCTGATCCACTAAATCAGCTTTGCGTGGCGGAGACTTAGCTTGTTTACTGCTTGCATTGATAAAATTTGCGCACGCTTGACATATCTTTACTGTTCGATAGCTTCAGACCCACCTTATTAGTCTCTTTTTTTTGCAATGAATGCACACAACGACAACATCAACAACAACAAGTAACCTACAGATAAGATGTCTGCTCTTTGAGCTCGTTAAAACGCTCGATGGTAGTGGGGCCTGCTGCTGCGAGAATCAACGTGGGAACGCAAGGCTCTGCTACCTTCTCGGGATCCTGGCCCTGTGCCATGTTTATAATTGACTTGAACGACACCTGTGTACAACATGCATGATTAGTGGGTACCCAGCACAATAAAAGATGACATCGCACGTCACTAGGCGCACCAAGAAGTCAACGTCTGAGCGTGGCAGCAACCGACTGCAGTTTGGACACGGCTTGGTTTGGGATATGGGCCTTGCAGATACCTGAATAGCGTCGCAAAGCGAGTTGTTATCTTCGTTCATTCGCCGAGTGTTCGGAAGCGCGAGTTTGTAGTGCTTCGCAATAGGTTTCCCTGTTGACTCGAACGATATCATAGAGCTCCAGAGTAAATACACGCGGCGGTTGGCACCTATCTGACGAATGCAACTATGAGTACGTTACAACAACAGCAAAACCTGAAGCTGAGTGCAAACCTTGAAGTAGGTTACAAGCTTAGCACAGTCACGCCCAACAATCTTCTCGAGATGCGTGCATATCTCGCCACAAATGCCCTCAATAGTTTCCTTCAATGCCTTGTCAGTGGTGCTACCTGCATTGAAGTGTATAGATCTCTGTTAGCAACAAATATTCAAGATTGGTGATGCAAAAAGACACTCGTACGGTGTCGAAATTGCCGCTCGCCCACTTCAAATGTAGCAGTGCGCTGAGCCATTTCCACATTGTAATCGTTGACCGAGTGCGGATTAATGCACCTACGCAGCATGCAATCTTCTGGTGTGTACACAGCTTCGTAGCAGTGGTTGTATCCGGAACGGGTTGGTATGTATCGCTGAAGAATGCTTAGAGGAGGCTTTTCGCGGTCTAGCAGTACCTCTTCTGAGGTGGTGTACAGGTAAGCTTCTTGCTAGTCATGCTCCACCGGGGTAGTATAGGGAGTTTGGTAGTACGCACCTAATGCGGCTTTGTTGAGGTGCTCAATGATCATTCGTGGCTCGCTACTAGCAGACACGCGCTCCAAGTATGCAAAAGATGCCAATACTTCGTCTTCACTTGCCTGGGGTTGCCGATTCTGGGGTGTCGCTTTTGGAGTTTGAAACTCTTGCAAAACAACGTTCACCGATAAATGCTTCTTGGTCTTGCGAAGGATCTGAATGTAGGAACAACTACGATAAGGGGTGACCCAAGCATGTATAACAACTGGTCCTTATGGTTTACCACTCCTTTTTCCTGCAGCGATGTGAAAACCCACATGACGGGTTTCTGGTACTTGAAAACGACGGTGTCGGTCAATGCGAACGAAAACTTGTCCCCGCTGCCTGGGATTGCTTCATCTGCACTGATGCTACCGACCGCTAGACAGTCCACCTTTTGCCACAGGTAGCCGTACAGCTCGAGGGGCTGCTGACCGAGCGTGTGCTCACACGCAATACCCTCGCAGCCCGCTGCCTTTCGCCGTCGAACTCCGCCGCTCATGTCGGTTCAACGTTGATACAAAAACTGTTTATAGACCGGTGGCTTATCGAATGTAAAGCGCAGCGTTGTTGCATTAGAGCTATGACATAGTAGCAAACTGCCTTCACAGCAGGTGGGCCTTGAGCGCCTCGAGCGCCTTGTAGCGATGCGAGATGGAGTTCTTGGTGGCCTTGTCCATCTCGGCGTAGGTGGCGTCGAACCCGTCGGGCTGGAACACGGGGTCCCACCCGAAGGTGCTGGGCCCGCGCGCGGGCACGATGGCTCCGGGTGTGCGGCCCACGAACACGCGCGGCTCGTCACTCGGCTGGTCGCCCGAGAGCGCGAAGATGCACTGCGCGTACGCCGACTTGTCGCTGTAGGCGGCCAGCAGGTTGTTGAGCCCGTCGTGGCCCGTCT
This sequence comes from Phytopythium chamaehyphon, assembly GCA_023334415.1. Classification (NCBI taxonomy): domain Eukaryota; phylum Oomycota; class Peronosporomycetes; order Pythiales; family Pythiaceae; genus Phytopythium; species Phytopythium chamaehyphon. Next base: position 6,311 of record JAASGX010000829.1, on the reverse strand, counting down.
TCTCGAGGAACCACTTGATGTACGGGCCGGGCAGCCCGCCGAGCGCGTTGAAGCACAGCGACGTGTCCTCGACGAGCACGCGGCCGCCGACGCTGGCGGCCGCGAGCCGGCACTTCTCCCTGGCGATGTCCTGCGGCTCTCCCTGCAGCTCGGGCAGGTCCACGGGCTGGTTGCGCAGCTCGAAGGGGAAGTCGGCGCCCAGGATGGCCGCGACCTCGGCCAGCTTGTTGCGGTTGCCCGTCACGAAGGTGATGACGGGCTTGGAAGGCGCCGCCGCCGCCATGGTCTCTCGCTTTCTGCTGGACGTCGCGATGGATGTCGCGATCCAGAGTAATTACGATACTAGCCGCAATAATTGCGTTAAAATAAGAGAGTAGACCGGACCTACCGCTCTTCTTTCGAAAACAGGCGCGCGTTCTCGCATTGAAGAGGGAGAAAGGCCGCGGTCATGGCGGACGCGCTGGGCGCGGGCTTCCGCGAGTTCTGCGGCGGCGTGCAGCACGCCGTGTCGCTGCACCGCATTCTGCTCTTCTTCCTCAACTCACGGCTCATCTGCGTGTCCAGCGCCAAGGTCTGTGGACCCCAGCGGAGATTGGGGATATGAATGGGAATGGGAATGAGATGGAGCTGGAACTGACCGCCGCTCGTTCTCCCGCTCGTGCAGTGCTTCGTGCTCAACGGCCTCATCTTCCTCGGCAGCATCTTCTTCTTCGACCTGGCCGTCATCCCCGTGATCCACCTCTTCGGCGAGATCCTGCAGCAGACATTCTCCTTCGGGTCCGCCGCGAGTCCAGTTGGGTGGATTGATATACACCCACAGCTGACCGAGTGCTGTCTTGTCGGCCACCAGCTCCAGCCAGGCGGACGACGTGCGCGACAGGGTCGACGGGTTCGTGTTCCTGCTCTACCAGGTGCTCTGGATGTACCCGATCTACTGCATCAGCTTCATCCTCAACACCATCTGGTACCAAGAGATCGCCGACGATGGTACGCATTGTAACAGTTTTGTAAGCTCTTTGGAGGTTCTGATCGTGCAGCTAACGCGCCGATTGCTTGCGCTAGCCTACATGCAAATTCATGGCAAGCCCGCGCCGACGCCGGTGGCGGATATGATTCGGTGCGCTTGCTTCAGGCTGCGGGCTTGATGCGTTCTCAAATGAGCCTAATCCACGATGCTTCTCGTATCATGCAGTGACGAGTTGTACCGTGCCATCCTTGTTGGCTTCTTTCTGCTCCAAACTGTGCTGTCGTATTTGATCCCTGTTATTGGGCCAGCGACGAGCTTTATTCATTTGAGCTGGCTCTACTCGCTCTACTGCTTCGAGTACAAGTGGTCGCTCGCTGGCTGGAGCCTTGAGCGACGGCTTACTCATATGGAGCAAAACTGGTATGTTGATTTTGCATCATGTGGGATTGCGACCTTCGGCACACTTACCGGATATAACGTCGCACAGGGCCTACTTCGCCGGATTTGGCGCTCCGTTCACGCTCGCGACATTCTTCGTCCCCAACTTTGTCAGCAAGGGTATCTTTGCTCTGCTGTTCCCAGTCGTGAGTAGACAGTTGGTCAATTTTCGCTGCCAGGATGCTGACTTGCACGGCTATGTCTATTGCAGTTCCTGCTGCTAGCAATTGCCTGTGACCCGATCTCCGAAAGTGACGAGCCGCCAAAGAAGCTACCAATTTTCCGGTGCGTCTTTACCAGAGCACTCAAAGGTACGAGTCCACTCTCATCGTTTGGTGATATTATGCAGATTCTCTCGATGGTGGACGCTGCAATTTCTCCGCCGCATTGGCAAGGCTACAGGTCTTAAGACAAAGAAGCAAAAGCAGCAGGCCAAACCGGTACGTACGCGCAAGTAATGGGCCTCAATACATTGTTGCGTCTTCTGTGCCTTTCAGATCTGTCGCTATGAATTTGCTGCTGAGTTGATGTTAGCTCTACGTCCCGACTACTCTTCTTCGGGAGTGCTTTTGTTCTTGAGGACAGCAATGCATGTGTCAACAACTGACTCCTAACGTTTACGATGTTGTGCAAAAAATTGAGAGCTGAACTAGTTCGGCGAGCCACTCAGACAGCAAACCTATTATAACCGGTGTTTCACACGGAGTCCTACAACTGAATGCAGGAAGTCTCCCATGAAGGCCTACACGTGCAGGAACTTCCATACTGGCATCTCTGTGAAACAGGTTGATGGGCACGTGTCCCGGGACGTGTTTGGCTAGGAACCTCAGCCAGCGCGCAACAAAGCACGCCGGCGGATCTTTCCACACACGGTAAAATCACGTGGATCCAGTTATAGGGGCGTCTCCGCTGTCTTCGTCTCCACTGTCTTCGTCGTCACTTGTCGTCTCTGTCGTCTCTGTCGTCACTGTCGTCTCCGTCGTCTCCGTCTCGCTCTGCTTCCATCGCTAGCGCCGTGACTAAACGCTCGTCGCCTGCTTGCTTAGCCTTCTTCCGTGAGTCCGCGTCTCGCTGGGTGACAAAAGCCTTGCAGAACAACGCTAGGCAGTTGTTTACGGCTGTGGTGGTCAAACAGTGCAAAGGATGCCCGACCAGCTGAACGTGAAATCGAGAGTCTGCAGGCTCCACAAACTCGACGCCGCCGCGACTGCGATCTGGGAAGGCCGAATCAAGACGTGCAGCGTGGCTCCCGGTCGTCGTCGAGAGCTTCCACTGGCATTGCGCTTATGGCCGGATGATGGTGAAACCTATTATAAGACAGCTCAAACCTGGAGCCTCGACAGCACGTGAGAAAGGAGAAAGCGAGAAGAAATGACGGAAGCGTACACGGTGTCCAAGATGCTATCGAGCATTAACGAGACGATGGCTCCTGTAGCCACGGACGTGTGTGCCTCGGTCTCGCTAAAACGAAGGATGGATAATGGCGTCATGCTGGACACTTCCGAGAAGGAAATTGCCTATCTCGACCTAAAATCCAAGGTCAAACACGTGGCACAGAGCGTTGCTTCGCTAGACCGCCCCAAGCGTCTCGTGTGGATCACAGAGCAGCGCGCGAAGGCCAAGAGCGCTTTCGACTGCGGAGAGTATCAGCAAGCGGGCGAATGCTACATCCAGACACTGACAGCTCTAGATTTTGGCTCGACCCCCGAAGAAAAGCACGAGACCCAGCAACAAGTCCAAATTCCACTAACCTGTAACCTGGCGGCATGCATGTTAATGCTCGAGGCAGGTTGCTGCACGGTTGCTGTTGAACATGAGGAACTGTACCTGATGTTGGGATATCCTACAGGAGTGGGAAAAAGCTAAACGTATATGCGATCAAGTGCTAGCTATCGATCCCGTATGCGTTCGCGCCTTGCAACAGCGAGCCAAGGCACTAACTAGACTTACCGCATTCGATGACGCGCGGTATGAAGAGCACAGTTTTTGAATTGGTTATGTGTGCAAGCTAACATCGTGTGTCTTGCCAGTCGCGATCTTAAGCTTATCAAAAGCACAGTTTCTGGCGGCAACAGAGGCGACGAAATCGCGGTTTCTGCCCAGTTAGAAAAACAGTTTATCGCTATTGCTCGTGCAGAGCTTCGGTACAAACATGCTGTACGCCAACAGAGAACTTTCCAGCGAACTATGATGGCGCAGGCGGTTGGAAAGCTGTACTCTGAGAAGGAGGCCCCTGCAGCTCGTGTAGATCCTCCTGTACCTACGTGGAGTGGGTGGGTCACCTACCTCGTAACAAAGGCCACTCAGACTGTCTACTCTATTGTCTGGTCGATTATTCATCTAGCTCGCTCAACGAAGCACCTCAAGTCAGAATGCTGAATAGGAAACTGCTTCTGCTGATCATGCACGTACAGTATATTTTGATTGCAATGAATGCATTACAAGAACTGGCGTGAGATTGTTGGGACCGTAAACTTGGAGTTGATCTGTTTAGATGCATTAACAATGCGATCGGCGTCGTCTTGGGACATCCCGCGTCGTGCTGTCAAGTCACGCTCCCTGCATATATCACCAAGTCGTTACTAGCCGACTCACTTTGACATTGCTGGTAGCTCACCGCTTACGAACCTGTTCCACCCAGAAGGTTTGCTTGCAACGCCGCCCTTAGCCTTTATTTCCTCCGCCAATTTCTTTTGGTGTTGTTCCAAGAGCGAAGGCCCACGACTTTGCTTCATCTGCTCCATTTGCCGTCGAATGTTGCTGTCTGCTTCAGGGTTCGCACTCGGGACTATTGATTCGTTTACTGCAGCATCTCGAGGGCCTCCAGGCATGGCTGGGCCAGCAACTGGAGCGTTCTCCTCCCGAATGTACCCGAGCAACTGGCTGTAAACGTCGAGCACCAAAGGTGAGAGCCACTGTGCGCCAGCAAATACAAAAAGCAATGCACGAACATGTCGAGCTTGGCTCGCTTGGCACGTTCGCGCTCTTCTGGCGTGTCAAACCACGTCTTGTCCACGGCGGCAGGTTCTTTGCTGCTCCGATCAGACCAAAGCGAATATTTAGTAAACGGATAGAACAACAACTCCGCCACTTGGAGGTTGCATTGTACCTGCGGAAGGCGGCAGGCTTCCCGGGAGCCTGGCGCTTGGCAGCCGGACCAAGCGAGTCTTTTAGGAAAGAGCTGTCTGGCATCACTGTCATCCACTCCTCTCGAGCCATCGGCGCGTTGACTGGATTGTCGGGCTTGGCGATTCCTCTAGCACGGTCCCACTCCTCTTTCTCAAGCGCCTGAGCCTGCCGAGCCATCTCAGCTTCCACACGCTCGTCAGCCAAGCGAAAGCCCTTCATCCCAGGAAGTGCCGGTCCAACAACGTCGTCATCGTCGCTTTCCTCGGCTAAAAGAGCACTCCCCTGATCAGTAAGTGCATCGCTGAGCTACCGATTGTTCGAGCGCGTACCCGGCCCTACTGACGGTAGAGCACCCGGAGGAGGTCTTGCGGGACCAATAACTGCAGCTCGCTCGCTGGGACCGTCGCGAGCAGGAGGACCCGAGGTCGGGCCGGCAGGTCGCCTTGGGAATTTTCCCACGTCGTCCACGTTGGCGGCACTCTCGCACTCCCGTGGCTTGTTGCCGGGGTCGCTGTCTCCAGCAAGCATGCGCTGGAACACCTCTAGCAGCGGCTCTCCAGCCGCCGCTTTGGGCTTGGAGTAGGCTCCCTTGGGCTCTCGCAGCTGTCAGGGGCGGGCGGTTAGCTACAGGAGCGGCAGAGAGGCCAGAGGATGCGCTTCCTGCGGCCCACGCACCTTGACGAGCCCAAGCAGCGGGAAGAGCTCCTTGAGCCTCTCGCGCACGCGGCGGTTGTCGACGCCGCTGATCACGGCCGCCTGCCCCTCGTCCACCACCTGCAGCAGCGCCAGCAGCTCGCCCGCGATCTCGGGGAACTCGCCCAGCAGCGCGCGCACCACGCGCATCGCCGCCTGCCGCGTCCACAGAGCGAGCGTTAGCCCAGCAGCAGTGTTAGTCCCCAGCAGAAACCCGCGCGACGCACGCCGAAGTCAGCCGCGGGCGCGCGCTCGCCCTGCTTCTTGTGCTTCTTGTGCTTCTTGAGCGCCTTGCGCTTCCTGTGCCTGCGCTCGTCGTCGCTGCTCTCGCTGTCGCTCGAGTGCTGCCGCCGCCTGCCCATGGTCTGAAATTGGCGATTTTGGCGATTTTGGCGATTTTGGCGATTTTGTGCGTTCACTGACCAATACAAGCACTCCGACCGACCGTCCCATGGGCTCCCAACAGCGCAAGGCTCGCGCTAAACTTACACGATCTTCAAGGACAAGGTTCAATTCGATTGATACGACGAAGGCCGCGATGTGTGCTTCTAGGTAGAAATGACTGCGAACAGCAATGCCAAACGCCAATCCATGTCGGCAGCGAGATTGTTGGACACTTGCAAAATCATGCCACCACACTTTGTTGACCACTACCAGGTTCGTCTAAAGACCGCCGGCAACTGTTGTCGATGTCAGAAGTTCTACGTAAAATGGAATTCACGGTTCATGAGTGCAGAGCTGCCTCACAGCCAAGGGCATGGCATTGAGGTCTGGCAAGCTTCTTTTTCAAGATTCTATTGTGGCAGGCCTCGAGATGGTAAAACTGCTCGAGAAATATACCCTGGCACCCAAGAAGCACGTACATCCGCCCGCTGTTGTGCCTGTTTGGATATTGGTCAATTTTCCAATTTGGTGCACTCGGCCAAACGCCATGCTTTCAGCAGTTCGGTAAGCGCGTAGTGTTTTGCTTCAGCCTACGGGTGAGGAGGCAAGCCGTCAACACAATAATCAGCGTATCGATGTATGGTTGTAGCATTCACACAGGCCACAGTGCAACAGCGGTAGAACCAGTAATGCACGAAAG
>JAASGX010000828.1:0-13227 GCA_023334415.1 Phytopythium chamaehyphon | reverse complement strand
TTGTCGGTGCTCGCCATGACGTCAGCGAGCGAACCGGGAGCTTGTCTTTGCGAGCGGAGACCGCCGAAACTCGAGTCGCCTCGTTCACGCACGTCCACGCAATAAATAGTCGAGAGATGGAGGAGAGAGCTGCTAGCTCGTCTCGAGGCCTAGCCTTCAGGTGGAGGACGCGGCCGCCTGGGGCAGCGAGGGCGCCGGGATGCCGCCAGGTGGAGCGCCAACTGCGGTGCGTTTGTTCCGACCGAGGCAGAAAGAAGACAGAAAGCCCGGGCAGTCGAGCCGGTCGGCTCGACCAGGTCGGCTCGGCGCGGAAGTACCGCCGCGGTCGCAGCGGTGCGCTGGCTCTGGAAGCACCTGCGAGTGCATGCAGCCTAGCCAACAATGGTCGTGGTTCCCTTGGCGCGTCCTTGCGGCAAGTGAAGCTTTTAGCAAAGCTTGGTAGAAGCTGTCGCCGTGGTTTGGTGCGGCGTCAATGCACTCGCTGCCAGTCCAAGAAGCGCTGCCGTGTATTCCATAGTGTTGTAGTCGAGCACCGTGTGCGCGTCGAGGGCATGCTGTATGGCCCGCCTTCTTTCTGGATCGCTCGTCCCCAGACGCCAATGGCTAGAGCAGTAGTTGAAAAGATCTGTGAGGCCGGCGAGCTCGTCCACTACTTCAATGCCAGCACTTCCATTGCCACTCCTACTCGCAGAGTCAAATGGGCTTGACGACCGATGCTTGTGGCTTCGATGGACTGTGACCTACGGTATTGCCCGTTTGCGCGTTTGCTTTGAGCTTTGCTGCCTGCTGCACTGCCAATGGATGCTTGTGACTTTTTGCCGAAAAGATGATGGCGAGTAGCACGGCGACAAGTGCAGCACTTCGTCATCCTGTCGGAACTCAGCCTCTTGAACAGTGATCAAGAACATCATGCATGCGGTCTAGCCCTTTGACCGCAACTGAAAGTTCTTGGCGAATCCGGTGCAATTCCGGTGTAATGTGCCATCAGTCAATGCACCGACATGTTGATCACGGAGCGATTCATCGCCGTTCTTCGATCTCGTCGACTGTCGGGCGGCTTCCATAGCTAGCAACTGCTCAAGACACTCGAGCTATCGGCCGATGCCATCCGAACACGCTCAATTCATGACAAGCCAAATAGTAAACACGATGGGGCAGATGCTACCAAGATCTTGCGAGATGGAAACGCCAAATCTAACGTCGCTAAAATCAAGCTCACGGCGCTAGCCAAGCGTAAGGCGCAAGGCGAGACTGTTGATACAACACCAGCAGCAAGATCTTCCCCGAAGCGATCTGCAACTGCAGACTCAGTAATTTGACCTTAGGGATAACAAAGGCAAATGTCTGGATCGCCGAACAAGCAGCAACAGCAAGACAGCTGCTGCAAATGACGAGAAAAACTGTGCTGGAGTTGGTGCTTCGGGATCAGAGGCGAACACACCAAGCCGCTATGATACATTTGAGGCAACGGATGGTACAACGCGAAAAGCTAGCATCCAAGGAGATATCGAGAAGTTCATGCTTCCAAGATAGAAGCCAAGGTGGCCAAGAATATTTCCATCGTATTAACATCGCCAACTCCGGACCAAGTCACCAAGTTGCTAACTGAGTTCACGACGACAGTCAAGTGGGAGATGCACCAGTCAATTTATCCAGGACCAAAACGTTGAAAGTGGAGTGCTGAGCGACTTTGATCGGAAGCTTGAAGCTGCCGATGTACCGCTGTGCGAGAATGAATTCGATGAGTCGCTGCTTCAATCTCAGTTGAGTATTGCTGACAGCCAAATTGAAGAGCGTCTTTCGGCAAAGGACCATCATGGTGCATCATATCAAGCTAGCCACGCACCGTCGTTGTATCTGCTTTTGCAGAGATCCCACGACTCCCACAAACAAGAAGGTTCGTCTCAACGATGCTGACAAATTTAGAATTGAATGACTGATGTGGAAAAAATATCTTTTGCAACCAGGATTATCAAGCAAATTCAGCGGCATTCAACTCAGCAAGGCCAGATTGAGTATTATGCTAACAAAACTAGTCTCTTTTCCAAATGGAAAAAAGCTTCAGCGCTCACAGCAACACCGCTTATCTTCCAAATCGTCCTTCCATCGGTATCAGCAAGATGGATGAGTGAGCGAAAGCAGTGATATCAGCGACGACGAAGAAGCGGATGATCACTTTTCTTTCATGAATGCACACATCGCCAAATTCTACCCACGCATTAACGATACGTCTGTCCACAGACCGGGTGGAACTTTATCTTTTCCAGGAGTTGCAGCAAAACTCATCGATGCAGTTCGAGATAGACACGACAAGATTGATCTCGATGGCTTAGTGACAACCGAAATGGCCGCGTCGTGAAATGTAAGCGACAACTCGCGTTGCATCTCCAGGAATTTGGGCTGGGTGATGCTAAGACTCGAGCACTTGCTACTTCACAGCGTTCATATATTAGATCTAAGCGCCAACAGACTGACGTATCAAGCGAATGGTCCTTTCGTGCAAGTCTCGAACGTGTGGTAGTCTCTCCACCAGCCACGAAGCCGATTCGCCAACGGAACGGCAACGACTCCAGCCGAAATCACAAACTTTCCGAAATTGTCAGTCGAGTTGGGCTAGCAACACTCCGAGGTGTAAGCATGAAGGGATGTGGACTAACAACCTCAATTTGAGTCAAAACTCCGTCGGTCGTGCAGGCTATGAGCAAATTGCCCGATTCCTGAACTGCTGTCGAGCTCTTACTCTGCCCCATGCAAACGTAGTAGCCAGTAGAGAGAGTGGCGAAGCACTTGTACCGCTAACACGGGCCTTGCAATCGCACTCTTCTCTTCGATTTGTCAATCTACCAGACAATTACATTGGCAAACACGATGCTGAGTTGCTTGGTGAGATGCTGATGAGCTCGGACTGCAGCATTGCGGTGTTTGATATTTCCTGGAACGGCATTTATCGCCGCGGTGTGGTTGCGATCGGCGTAGCACCGCGCTCGAATGCATCCCTGAAATCTTTGAAGCTAGGCATGAATCGCTGCGGTGATCGAGGTGGGGAGCAAATTACTTGCGCAATTTTGCGTCGACTGCTTCTCTGACATCAACGGTGCTAGGCTGGGTAGATCGGGATTCGGTTGTCCGTCCGAGCGTTCGAATTGCACGGAGACAGCTTGGCCTGTCAATGATGGAGTTGCAGGAGACGTTGTAACTGTAGCAGTTGACTTGTTTCGAAGTCAGCAATTCGCGGAATCACCTAGCAAATGCACATATTTAACGAAAATAATCGTTCAAACTGAGCCGCTTACAGGCAGTCGCTGCTCAAGCCGCTGGCTGCTAGCTGAGGCGCCGGCAGTGCTTCACGGCGCGCCAAAGCTTGCTGAGCGAGGAGGGCGAGGAGTCGCCGTCTGTATGCTGCGACTCAAGCGAAGGGCCACCTAGCGCTCGGTGGCTCGCAGTCGAGAAGCTGTGGCAGACGCGAGGCGGCTGCCGCGCATGATGCTGCTGCTCCTCGGTCAACTGCTGCTCGAGCTTGACGACGAGCTGGGCGAGCCAAGCACGCGCCACCGCGGGAACGTCGCCGTCGTCAGCACCGCCTGCTGTCGCTAATGCGCGGAATCCCTAAGCATAGTTGATGTTTAATGCACGTCGGCTCCGCAGTGGTTACCTGAGGAATCGCGTCGGCCTGGAGAGTGGCGACGAGCGCATCGAGCGGGTGCGACGCGGTCTCGGTCTCAGTCTCCGTTGGCGTTGCCTTCGTGATGTGGATGTTGTTGTTCAAGGTCGAGAAACTGCTCGAACGTGCCGCGGCAGCTGGCGCTGGTGACGGCGCTCATGCTGTCGAGGGTGGGAGTGGCGGTCACAGATTTCGTCACTCTTCTGTCGACGCCGAGAAGGGACTCGCTTGGAAGTCGAGTGACGCAATAGTGACATGGAAGCGTCACACCCGCGGATGAGTGTCTTTTGCCGACTGCCATGACTCCATGGCGACTCCAAGCCAGAAAGGGAGAAGCGCCCGGCCGCCGCCATGGACGAGATCGCGCTGCTGCAGGCGCAGCTGGCGGCCGTGCAGCAGCAGGAGTCGGCGCTCAAGCTGTCGGAGCACAACGTGATCGACCTGCTGCTGCGGCTGCAGCAGCTCGGCAAGGTGCAGGTGGTGCACTCGCTCACGGGCAAGGAGCTGCTCACGCCGCTCCAGATCGAGCGCGAGCTCGAGGACCTCGTGGCGCTCGGCGCCGGCCGCGCGAGCCTCGCCGAGCTGCAGCGAGTCGTGAACGTCGACCGCGCGTACGTCGACCGCCACGTGGCGCAGCTGGCCAGAGGCTCGCACCGCCGCGGCACGAGCTACTTTGTCGTCAACAGCGGCGAGGAGGTCGTGACCGGCGCCTACCTGGACGCCATCATGGAGGACACGGACGCGCTGCTGCAGGAGAGCGGCACCACGACCATCGGAGAGCTCGCGCAGCAGTACGGCTTCGCCGTCGACTTCATGAAGGAGGTCGTGCAGGCGCGTCTCGGCTCCCTGCTGCACGCCCAGGAGCGCGGCAACGTGCTCTACACGGACGCGTTCGTGGCCGCGCAGAAGGCGCAGGTGCGCGGCGCCTTCGCGGGCGTCACACGCCCCACCTTCGTGCCAGACCTCGTGCGCGCCTACGGATTCGACGCCAAGGTCGTCGACGAAAGCCTCGCCGAGATGCTGCGCGCCAAAGTGCTCATGGGCGCGCTGCGCGGACGCGAGTTTGTGCCCTTCGTCTTTATTGAGGCCCAGCGAGAGAGCATGTACTCCTTCTTCCAGCAGAACGGCTACCTCGAGCACGCCCGCGCCGCCAAGCTGCAGGTCGCCCGCCCCTACAACTTCCTCAAGAGCAGGTTCCCGGACGCCGTGCCGCTCAACGCGTCGGTTGTCAGCGCCGGCCTGCAGCTGCAGCTCGAGGGGTCCATCGAGGCCGCCATCACGGAAGGTGCGCTGCTCGACGCGGCCACGGTTGTCCCCTCTGGCGTGTCACCCAGCGACGTCGCGCTGCTGCTTCGCAAGTCGCCCCTGCTTGAGAGCAAAAAGGCGTTTGCGATCCGCGATGTCTACGTCGTCAGCAGTACGTTCATCGACGAGTGCGTCGCCAAGTTGACGGAAGACGCGGCGCAAAAGGCGAGGAAGGCTGCAGCCGAACAGCAGCAACAGCAGCAGCAGTCGGGAGCAGCGAGGAGCTCTGCGGCCGAGGCAAACACGTTCGAGGACAGTGAGGACGAAGACACTACCAAACGCGGTGGCCGCAAGGGCAAGCGAGCAGGAAAGAAGGGCAACAACGCGCCTTCAGAGGAAGTGGCGAGCTCAAAGAGCAAGGGAGGAGCCAAGGGTAAACGAGGAAAACGCGGCGGCAATGACGACGCGCCCACAGACTCAAAGCGGAAGACCGACAAGTCGTCGAAGAGCACACAATCGATTACGCCCTCTCGCGAGGATGTAGCTGCGCTGCTCGGTGAGTGGTTTTCACAACTCGAGGACTACAAGGACGACGAAGATTTTATGGACGGTCTTGCTGAGCACCTCGAACCGGATGTGGATCGCGTGTACTCGAGTGCACTTGCTGCTGCTCTCTCGAGTATCCTTCGTGGTGACGCAGCGTCGCTGCGTGACTTGCGGAAGAAATTCGAGGACCGGTTCGACGAGCTGCTCTCGCCGCTCTTGGTGTTAGAAAAGGGTTTCAACAAGCTCGAGATGCACGTTGATGCCAAGGATGAGCTTGGCATGCAGCAGCTGAAGGTCATTGAGACGCACATTCTAGATACTGCTGGCACTGAACTGGCTGCACTCGTGACAAGCTTCGTGGCGGAGGCGAACAGCGTCGAGCTCGAAGGCGTGCCCGCGTTCTCCGGCCCAATGATAGTCGAGAATCACGTCAGCGACGGAAGTGCTGCACCTGAGGCGAACGCCCCCGTGGTAACTTCGCTCACCGAGGCCAACAAGAAGTTGCTCGAGAAGAACCTGCCTTCATCGACCGCTGCCGCGGTCGTTCGGCTCTGGACGCTCACAACGGCGGGTCGCCGGTCATTTGGAGACTTTATGGTGCACGTGCCGGCACTTGCCGAGGCGCTGAGCATGCCGTTGCGAAAGTTCGACCGCAAAAAGGAGCGGCTGGTGGTGTTTGGCAACCGCCATGGATTGATCGAGCAACTGGACCGATTCATTGAGAGTTGCGAAGCTGTCCCCGCAACTGCCGTCGCACTTCAGCTCCTATTCCAGCAGTGCACGAACCTCATCATGCGCCTCCCACTCGACCACATCGAGTACGCGACGACTGTGCTCAAGTCGCTGGAGTCGTCGGTGGCTCCCGAGGCCATGCAGCAGTTCCAGCGCTTGGCTGCTGTGGCAAACAACGACAGCGACGACGAGCAGACGCAGCTGCTCGAGGCAGTGCGTGGATTCGTGACAACCAAAGGCACTGGCGCAGCGTCGTAGGAGATGCATGTGGCGCCACAATTGCTTTCCTTCAAGTACAAGATCATACCTACATGAGCGTGTTTCTCTCACTGGTAGGGCTTGATGGAGTTCTCCCCGGAAATACCAATGGTGCCGAATTCGCAGGTGATCCCGCTGACGCCATGATGAGCCCTGGTAGTGGAGCGTGCATGCCACGAAAAAGACCCGAAGAAGGTGACGAAGTTGATGTCCTTTCCGTTGCTGGCCTCATGTACTCCGATAGCACGCGCAGGTGCAAGTCACGAACAGTTCGTCCTGCATCAGCACAGCAGCAGCGTGACCAACAGGAACGAGCGATGGCGCGGGCTTCGCTATATTACACACGCAAGTTGATAAGAATCCGTGGGGCGTCCTGCTCGGCCGCTACTTGTTGGCCGACGAAGGGCGAAGGACGATGGCGGGGCGATCGCTTGGCTCACTCGCGGTCCTGCACGAACCAGCTCTCGCCGCCGAGCTCCGTCCTGCCCTCGGCCACGCTCTCGAACGTCGGCGACTTGTCCACGAGCGTCCAGTCGTCTCCCTGCATCCGAGAAAAAGATCCGAGACTAAGAGAGCTGCTCGCGTGGTACGGTACGCGCGGCGGGATCTAGAAAGTCGCGTCTCACCTTGGGGCTGGCGCGGTCGGCGCCCTTGGTCAGGGCCGCGAGCATGCGCTGCAGGCGGCGCGAGGCCCGGCGCTCTGCCTGGCGCTCTGCCTGGCGCTGGTCCGGCCGGCGGAAGGGCACGTAGACCGTCTCGCGGAAGTCGACGTCCTCGTCCTCGGCGCTCTCGCCTCGGCCCTCGCTCTCGTTTCGGCTCTCATCGCCCTCCTCGTCGCTGTCGACGCCGTCGCTCTCGCTGTCCGAGAACTCGTCGCAGCGCGCCAGCTCGCGCAGCTTCTCGAGCTTCTCGAGCTCGAACGGGCGCCGCCGCGGCGGCCGCGGGCTCGGCAGCACCGCCGCGCGCCCGCCGCCGCACGCGGGCGACAGGCGCCTGCCGGCCACACCGAACGCCGGCGACAGCCGCGCCTCGGCGCCACGCATGGACACGGCCCCCAGCATCCGGTCGGTCTCGGTTCTCACTTCTCGCTTCTCACTCGGAGCTCCGGCCTGCGGGCTTCCTGGAAAGTCGGGGAATGGCGAGGGGACTGGGGCTGGAGGTGCGACACACCAGACTCTGGCATTGCTACATACTGGAGCAGCAAAGCCGCAGCGAGTGATGGAGTGATGGGAGCGCGGGCATCTGGCGGCCCGCAGCGCTTCAAGCTCGGGACATGTGGACGTTTGTATGCCCGCAGGGGAACCGTCGCCCGTCTGCGCTATTATCAGCGCGGCCGACGTGGCGACGCCGCCGCCAAAGGCGCCGTGATTGGCCGCCGGTCGTGCGGCGTCGCGGTTCATGCACGGAGGCGAGGCGATTCCGAGCCTTACGATACTGCAAGCGTTCATAGACGGCGGTGGCTTGACGCTGCAGCTTGACGCTACAGTATTGTATTGTACATATTGTAAGCCTACAGCTGGGGATCCGACCGGAGTGGGAGGGGATCCGGCCGAGCAGACACGAGCGGCACGCCACGATCCCCCAGCACTGCTCGCTTCAGCCTCGCGACGATCGTTTCGTCACTACCATTGCGTGGTATTGCACGCGGATGTCGGTGGCGATCAGCAGCTCTGTAGCCATGTTGGGGAGGCTGAACTGTAGCCATCCGTGGCAGGCGCATCCATCTGAGATCATAAATCACGTTGCGCCAGCTCACCGGAGTCAGGTGTCCGGCAGGATGCCGCCGAATGGCGCGTCTCGGTGGTCGCGCTTGTGCTGCAGCACCGAGCGGAAGCTCTTGGGGATGTCGTCCGGGTTGTGGATGCGCCGCAGGTCCAGCGATGGGTCGTGGCGGTTGCGCACGGTCGAGCGCTTGGGCAGCAGCCCGCCCATCGGCCGCTTGTCTCGGGGCCGGAGCAGCGGCAGCGTCACGGCGCCCATGCCGACGCTACCGGCCAGCGTCACGGGCGGAACGTCCGTGTAGAGGGACGGGTCTGGCGCGTCAGCGGCCGCAAGAGCTGACGCCGTCGGTCCTTCGCTTGAGGCGGGCCTGTTCCGTTGCGAGCCGGATTGGACCGAGGACGACCTGAACAACACAAAAGGCCCCCGTCACCAAGTACACGCCAAGAAGAACAAAACGAGAAAGCCCACCTGCGCTTGGCGGGGAAATCGGTTGCGTTCGCCTTTGCGCTCTTGTCGTGCAACTTGAAGCGAGCGAGCGAGATCGCATTGTTGAGCGGCTGCAGCTTGTGCTCGGCAGAGAGGATGTCTACAAGCGCGAACTGCTTCTTTTCGGGCTTCGCCTATCCCATCCCGTACAACAGACTCTTGATGAATTTCGAGGAGCGTGCAGTTCAGACGATGCAGCATCGTTACGTACTGGGTCAATCGGACTCATGGCAATAGCGCGCACGCGAAAGTTAGCTGCTCCATCGCTGAGAGGAACACAAAAGTGGGCAATTAATGCAGGCTTTGTTTTGCAACTGGGAGCGTCTTTCTTACCTAAAGAGACGACCGATGAACTGCGACAGCAGCGTATGCTTGGCCCACCCAGCCTTGCGCACAAAGTCGCTCATAGCTATGATCTTGGGCATTGAGGGAGCCATCGCATCATAACACGAAATCTGCAAGAACTTCGCTCAAAATCCCCCAAGGTTGACTTCAACACATTTACTAGTGCGTACCTCGCCTCGAGCAACAGCAATAACTGTGATCAAGTCGGTGACTTCGCTGGCTGTCTCTGTTAGCTTCTGCTGCAATCCCGAAAACGTGCCTAGTGGCTCGGAGTTGTTCCCGCCAAGGCCATCGTGATACCCTGATGTTCGCCGGAGTAAGATTCGCGCACTACTGATTGAACTAATTCCAACTGCCGCTCGAAGGCTAGTTGCTGGAGTTGTAGGAGCATTCGGTATTTGAGACTCCTGGTCTTGACGCCGGCTTGGATTCCCATTTCCAGCTCGTGATCGGTGACCAGAAATGCACACCCACACTTCCCCAGCCTTTGGCATTGAGTCTTCAAGCAGGAAAGTGGTGTCACGCGAGGCAGTATCAGCGCCTGAAGAATTGCATGCCGCAATAGAGCAGCATTGGATAAAGTGTTTGCGAGTTGGAGGGTGTATGCGCTCGCCAAGCTCATCAAGTATCTCGTTGCCAGTATCTGGCCACTCACAGCTAGACTCGTTTGACGCATATGTCGAAGGACGACCAAGCTGCCAGCTACGATGGCGGCCGAAACACCCGACCTGAACTCCGTCGAGTGTCCAAACCATCACGTCACCGCTAGCAGCTGCAATCACAAGGAACATCTCGGTTGTACGCGCAAAGTTCTCGACAAAGTCAACGCTGAGAATGCGGTTCGTCGATGCGGTTGAGCCCGCTGGTACAGGTATATGCCACTGACAGCAGAACTCAAGAGCGACCCCCTCGTGGCTTGGAGCAATACCAAGGTCCCAAACCTTTACAACGCCAGCTGCATCACCGGTGACTAAGTAAGTGTTTGCCTTATCACACCGCAGCGCAGTGATCGCGCTTGCCCCTGGCCTTTCGGGTCTCACAACAAACATTTCGCTCAGGTCAATCACAGCCTGCGTCGTCATAGAGCGATCGACGCAGATGAGCTGGCCATTCTCGCCGCTTGCAAACAGTAACTCGAGCTTCGCAGCGTACCACATCGTATCGATCGATCCATCGCTCTGGTGAAGCTGAGCAACGAACTCACCGGAGTTGAGCGACCATAGCAGGATCTTTCCATCGAGCCCAGATGTTGCAATATACGCGGGAGGAATGTACACTAGAGCTAAGATGTCCATGGAGTGAGAACGTTGCGATTTAGATTGCGTCAAACTCGCGCTGTCTTCATCGTTTCGCGACCCAATGCGGTTGCCTGGTAGAACATGTACGGGGAGAGCCTCGCCCTCGTCATTCTTGTCGGCCCAAACAAATATCCGCCGGTCCCACCCAACGGCACAAACAAAACGCTGACAAATGAAGTCTCCCATGCCGACACGAAGATTTCGCTCGATATCAAGCACGCTCGTCACTTCCTGTTGCCGATATCGCGAGTTTTGCTCATCATTATCTTGAGCTGACAGTCGAGAAGACCGGGGCGTGCGCTCACCAGGCTCTTCGCGCCCTCGTCGAAGCCGTGAGCGCGTCGGAGAAGGCAGCTCAGTTGTCGCCGCCATCGAACCAGGACTACCACGACGCCCTTCGTTGTCCATCCCAAATGAGGGCGGCAAAACCATGATATCTCGCACTTTCTTTCTTGCCGTTGCACTTGTTGCAGTTTTCGTCGGCGAAGACGGTGGTGATGTGAGTGACGAAGATGGTGTTAACTCGTACAGAGCGGCGTCGCTCGACATCATAGGAGCTGACTTACTTGAAGTCGACGCACTCGAAGACGCCGGCTCTGGGGGATTCTTCAAGAACTGCTTAACGAGCGCGCCATTACTGAAATTCCACATCTTGAGCTGATCGCCATCGTGTGCACCGGTAAGTAGGCGACGCCCAGCAGAGTCGAAGCATATCGCGGTAACTGGGCTCGAGTCATGAGCATTGGAAAACCCGCACAGCTCGTCCCCTGTTTCGGCGCTCCAGGTCTTGACTACAGCATCTGCACTCATTTCAGCTGTCACGACCTGGTGGAAGACTGTATTGTAAGACGCGAGACACATTGGTTTCTCCTTCACGCCATATTCTTCTTGTGGGTCTGGGTCAAATGAAGAGGCGGATGCCTTTAGTGGCCACCGTGAGAGATGAGTTGTTGCGCTAACTAGACATGGCTGTTTTCGATCAAATAATAGTGCAGAAATTCGATTCTCGGCACCACCTGTACTCTTGTAGTTGTCGACGAACGTCTGGAGGCATCGATGGTTGCGTACGTCCCACACTTTGAATGTGTTGTCCGCAGAAACCGAGATGAGCTGATAGTTATCATCATCACTCGCAAGGTGCAACACGGAGCTTGTATGTCCGCGCAGAGTCGCCACGGCTCGCTGAGAACTGTATGGATTCCAGATTGAAATGTCACGTTCCATCCCGCAGCTCGCGATCAATCGGGTACTAGCGCACCAAACGAGATCAAACACGCCTTTCTTGTGACGCGTGTACTCAAACTTGACTACAAGTCGATCGATGTCGATGATAGATACCGTTGTATCGAGTGAGGTGGCTACAATGGCTCGGATATCGTTAACCCACTTGACTCGCGTAACCCAGTCTGTGTGCTTAGAAAATTTGACTCGAGACGAGAACCCTTGTGTCTCTAACAGCGATGCTGTACCGTTGACAGTACTTGGAAGGATACCTCCGCTCGATATTGAGCTACTCGCCCCACTAGAGATCCCGCCTGGTCCACCAACCATTCCGTTTACAATCGGAGATGCCATATTTCCTACGCCTGCAGACAAACCTCCAGATCCTGAATTGCTGGCTGGGGCTGTGGAAACTGACGATCTGCCATCGCAAGCCATCCATTGATTGGAGCAAGTCATGACTGTGATTCCTCCAGTATCGTCGCCAACAATTAGTGCCTCTCGATCATCAGCAGGCTTTTCGACATATTCGAGGCACAATGGGATACACTGCTTTCGAGAGTACTCATGGATCTCTCCAATCAACTGACTTGATCCGAGATCGTAAATGCCGAGAGAACGAGTCATGGATGTTACTGCAAGTCGATTGGAGCGCCGCATGACGCAGCAGTCCGTGATCCAATTCTTGCCCGTCGCAATTTGTGATTGATATGCCATTGTCTGCGCGTTCCATGTGCGTACGGTTCCATCTTTGCTCGCAGTCAGGTACATATAAGGTCTGTCGAGCCGAACGATCCTTGTCACGACGTCTTTGTGGTGCCCCAAGCCTTGGTGACCTCGGGTGTCGCCTACTCCACCACGAGCACCCGACATATCTACTCCATTAGAATCGCCAGGCTTTTCAGGTTGTGCAGTCTCGTAGTAAGCGTTGCTGTCGTCACCGAGAAATTCTTCGGAGTTGTCGCTTCCGCTGAGAAACATATACTACTAGCCATTAGATTAGCAAGTTTGTTGTATTCATGAGCAGCTCACAAGTTGCTTAACTTACGTTTGTGAGTTCGTCCCAGTCAACGGTGCCATCGGAGTTCGCATCAATCTTCTGGAAGCTTCACGAGGATATCAGAAATGCTGTGCCGCGAGATGAAAACGGAAGCTTACAGTTCTGTGAGCTGGGTCTCGCTTAGCGAGGCGTCAATAATCTCGCGGAAGAGGCTGACAAACTCCTTCTCGTTGAGGTCTCCATCCGCAAACTTTTCCTTTAGAGACTGGAGCTGCTCGACCCCGATCTCGTCGCGAGAAAATACCGTCGTAGATCGCTTCTTCGTCCGCGTCATAATCGCAAGAGGCAGAGAGACTTTAACAGCTGAGCGTGAACAACGCTGGCAATTGTAGGCTTCATCCGCTAAACATAGCGAGTCAAGTAACGAACACAACACAAACCGTAATGTATCCAAGCGTGTTTTGAAGCATGTCCAAATGGCACTCAAGGCTTGGGCTATCATGCCTCTCAGCTCGATTCTACTCTATATCCCTTGACTCATCAGCTCCTCACTTACTCCTGCGGGTGGTGCACCTCGACCAAGTAGCGGTAGGCACCAGCACCAACAATGCCCCCAAGCAACGGACCGACGATCGGGATCCAGAAGTAGTAGTTGCGCGTCGTGTAGACCTTGGAACCCCAGCCCGCGACAAAGGTGAAGAAGCGCGGACCAG
>JAASGX010000827.1:0-13228 GCA_023334415.1 Phytopythium chamaehyphon | reverse complement strand
TGTTGGTGTCTCCCATGATGATCACGGCCTGGTCCTTGGAGTTGGTGTTCACATAGGCGGCCAGCTGCTTGAGGTTGGCGTCACGTGCCGCAAGGTCGGCCGCTGTGACACCAGCGTCTGTGTGCAGGTTGTACAGGTCGATGGTGACGCCGTCCGCGATCTGCAGCTTGAGGAACGTGAATCCCTTGGGCGTGAGGCAGTCGGCGCCGTCGAAAGTGCTGCAGGAGGTCCACTTGACGCGCTCCAAGTCGGTGACGTTGCTGAACGGGAAGCTAGACAGCGAGTTCATTCCGCTGCCGAAGCCCGCGCCGCCGCTCGTGGGCGTCCGGTACTGGTGGGTGTCGTACTGGTACAGCATCGCGTGGTAGTTGAAGTCCTCCTGGACGTTGACAATGTTGTAGTTGCTGATGCGGCGACCGAGCTCGGGCGTGTTGGTGGCCGGGTCTCCGCTCGACAACAGCTCGGGCAGACCCGCGACGTTGCACGTGAGAATCGTGAAGCTCGCCTCGGCGAGCTTTCGCAACAGCATATTGTTGGTCTTTAGTTTGGCAAAGCTGTGGCTTGAGGGGAAGAGCGAGAGTTGAGAAGTGAGTCGATGAACGGCAGACCGATCATGTACGCAGTCACGCGAGCAGAGCCGGAAGTGCTCGAGCGTGACTAACTCCCACGTTAATCTGTCACGTTGAGTCGAATCATAGGATGTGTAAGCGTGCAGAGTAGAGTAGGTTGTATCGTTGAGCTCATGGTTTTCTGCACCAGGATTGTTTCACTGTTCGTCTTCATATCGTTCAAGCTTCCTTTGAAGCACCAGAGGCTCGTTGATCCGGATCTTCGAGGTGTGGTAATTCCCATCCCCGAATAAAGTCATCGCAATGAGGAGCAAATCGTGATGGCTCTTGTGGTCCAAAGAATCCACCAGAGCGCACTCGATCTGGAGTTGTGCCTTGGATAGAATCCCCATCACAACAAAAGTGTGCATGGCACGCCCAGACTGCAAGAGAGCGCCGCAGTAACGATCACGCACAGTAGACTTTGCTCGACAGTAGGATCTGCTCCACAAACAGCGGGAAGGTTTTCGTCAAGCACTTCAACCAGCGCGGTGCATCGCCACTATGGCTGGCAGTGCTGCGAGCAAATGAGGCTTTGCCTCTTCAACAGCAGCTATATCGTGGCGCTATACGATGGGAGCAAACTATCCCGAATCTAGTATTTGAGCATTTCATTCGTCGACATTGCTCTCGGGCAAACCTAACGAATAACGCCCTGACTGCACACCAGGATTGTTGGTGGCGCTTTCACCGAAGACTGCGCTATTTTCACCGCTGCGAATCTTCCTTGTTGGAGCCTGTTCAGGGCGAGTAGCACCTACATGGATTAAGCCGAAGGCTGATTGCTGCTGCCGTTCACATGAACCCGCGCCATTGCTTCTACGAGCGCTTCAGTGCCATTACCTGTCGTGCTCGTATTGCTGATGAGCTCGTTGGCGTTGATTGACAAGTTGTCGACGGAGGTGACGCCCACGTTGTGGTCCCTGGCGCGAATCGTGATGTGATCGATGAAGAGTGCCTGCAGCGGGAACGAGTTATAGATATTCCTTGCAGCATTTTCGGCCAAAGTGTGCAAATCAAGTATCTTGGGCTCGTGCGTACTCGCTTCTCTCTGGCACTGAAGCTGCTTCACGCACTTGGCTCGCACTCGGCGACGAATCGAGCGGCGCCTCTCGACTTCGATTGCGACAGTACGGGCGTTGTCACTCACGCGTGCCTTGCGCTCTCGGCGACGGATGTCGAAGGCGACTCGTTTACGTGCATTGCGGGAGCCACGAAGCGTGGATGTTCCAAAGGCGGCTGGCGATGAACTCGCTGGTGCATTTATCGCCCTCTCATTAGGACTTGCAGCGCGACGAGCCTCGCGCCTCTCGATCTGCTGACAGGTGAAGTCCAGGATCTCAAACAGCGACGACCCCGCCATCAAAGTGCTGGGGGTGCTAGTGCTACAGTAGCAGCTGGTCTGCTAGCTGGTGGTTGCGCCTGTGGAGCTCGTGTGTGCTAGCCGCTAGACGTTGGGCCATGCAGCTTCAACGACACACACTCTCCAAATAGGGATTTTGCGATTCCAAATAGGGATTATCGAGCCGTTGAGCCGCTCACCAATTGCAGTTGACCAAGGCGTCGTCATGGCGGACGCGCTCTTCTTCCGCGGGCTGTCGCTCTGTTGCTCGGGCCTGGCGCCGGATGTGCAGGTACTCGGCGTCTTCCTCTCTCTATCAGCTCCATTTTGATGCGCCTCCCGCCGCTGTAGCTGGTCTGAAGGCTGAGAATCGCTCGAAACGCGGCAGGCACAAGTTCGCAAGATCGTTTTGGCTGGTGGTGGCGCCCTGGAGCTCGATTTGGACCTCGACGCCACGTCACATTTGATCACCGAGGCCGTGGGCTCCCAGAAGCAGCGCGTGCGTGCTCCAGACTCGTGATTTTGTGGGGTTTCATTCTCCAAGACGTACTGAAGGCGTCGAGTTTTTCATGTTTTCATGCTGGAAGAACAGGCCGCGGCCGAGAGAGGGATCCCCGTGGCGTCGGCTCGTTGGGTGTTCGAGAGTCTTAGAGCCAAGCAACTGCTGGATGTCGAGCCGTTCTTGCTGCAGCCACTCCAGGGACTCGTCGTGTGCACGACGGGGCTCTCGGACGAGTCGCGCGAGCAGGTCGAGCAGCTCACGACCAGTCTCGGAGGCGTCTACGATCCAGGCTTCGAAGTCGGCTACACCGACGTGCTCATCGCACAGGTGAGCACTGCACGACCTCACTCTAACTTTTCTAACGGGGAGATTAAAGGCTAATCTGCTGCAATCAAAAGAGACCGGGAGGCCCCAAGTATGAGGTTGCAGCCGAGCATGGCGTGCCGATCGTGCACATCTCGTGGATGCTAGCGTGCGCGGAGCGCTCGATGCTGGTGCCAGAAGATGAGTTTGCTCTTGAGAAAGTGCTGCAGCCCAGCAGGATATACCGCCAACTTGCAGATGATGTCGATGACACCGTGTTGGCGCTCCCGGCGCTGGTGCATGCGTGCAACAAACAGATTTTCATAGCAAATGAAGGGGACGATGACACACAAAACGAATTACCAGCAAGCCTCTTTCAAGGAGAAGACGACGACAACGACGACGAATGGACCGACTTGTTCGAAAGCTGTATTTTCCATCTGGTCGGCTTCCCGACACGGATGCAGGCAGCACTGCAGCGCATTATTCGGCGGGGTATGGGCACGATCTACAACGAGCTGGTGCTCTTCCAAGTGACCCACGTTGTTGTGAGTCCATCACTTTCGGATCTTACCAAGCTGCGCTCTATTGAAGATCACATCGCTGCAGCCAATGCCGACTCAAGTCTGTTCTTCGTGTCCGCTAAATGGCTCGTGGATTCGCTTAAATGCAGTCGACTGGAGCCGGAAGAGCTGTATCCAGTCGAAATTGACGACGAGCACTATCACCCTGACCTGATCCAAGCATCCACTGCTATTCGAGCCGAGACTTATCATGCAGAGAGTAACAAACATGTAACATTTGGAAACCAGCCACTTCCTCCAGTCCAGGACGAACCTGAAGTAATGGAGACTGCAGAGCCCGAGCCGATTGAAAATGAGGTACCAAAACGCAGATCGAAGATTTTTCGAGACAAAAACTTTCTGGTGGTATGTGTCGATCCAAATGACACTCATATCATCAAACCGATGATCAAGAACATCAAGAACAAGGGAGGCGCCGAAGCGATCCCTCTCGATTACCACGACTTTGGCATGGTGACTCCGGAGCAATTTGGGTTTGTTACTCATGCTATCATCTGCAACGGTGTGGCGCTTAATGAAACGGAAGTGGTCCGTGTTCAATCACTGTTCGAGCACTATCATCGCGAAATGGAGGCTCAACAAGACGAAGATGATGAAGCCGATAATGATCACGACCGGTCACGATCGAAGCGAAAGAGGAGACGAGGAGCCTTGACACTTGTGTCAGACCTTTGGGTGACCTGCTCGCTAGCCGTTGGCACGAAACTCTCGTACCAATCGCACGAGCTGTTTTCCGCAACATTGCACCAGCCGCGATCAATTTTCCCCATCCGCCTTCCTCTCAAAAGTTTCCGTCGAGTTCGCGCTACCGTGACAGTCTACATGGATGTAGACCGTGTTGTGGTCGAGGAGCTGCTGCGCTTTGCAGGCGCTCGCGTGACGGCCCAGCTCGACCGTAAGAACACGCATCTGGTCTGCCAGAAACCTATCGGCCGGAAGTACGAAAAAGCGCGCGAGCTGGGCCTCTCGATCGTCACGGCGCGTTGGGTGGTTGAAAGCATTATCCAAGGCGAGTTGCTTGACACTGGTCGAGAAGAATACCAAGTTCGAGAGGAGCAAGATGTTATCGCTAGCCAAGATAATGATGCGTCGATGCAAGACACTTACTAGTAGAAAACAGTCTAAAGTGGATGGATTCAACGCAATTACTACAGCGGGGAGTTCGATGCTTACGAGAGGTACTTGCCAACTGCGCTTCGGATGGTGGCGTCGTCGGTGTTGTTGGGGAGCGTCACGCGCAGCTGAAACAACAACAAAGTTAGTTTTTGTCATCGGCACTTCAAAACCACAAGTACGCACCAGAGGCTCCTGCTCCATCTCGCGGCGAATGGCGAGGTTGGCATTCTCGTTGCGGCTCCAAGCACGACGGGCGACACCGTTGTTGACGTCCCACGCGAGCATGTTGGACGCCTTGCAACCAGCCTCCTCCGATCCATCGAGCACCATACCGAAGCCACCGTTCATGACCTCGCCCCAGCCAACACCGCCGCCGTTGTGGATCGCCACCCACGTGGCACCACGTGCAGCATCGCCGATCACGTTCTGCACGGCCATGTCGGCCGTGAACATGGAGCCGTCCTGCACGTTGGACGTCTCACGGAACGGGCTGTCGGTGCCGCTGACGTCGTGGTGGTCGCGGCTGAGAACGATAGGAGCCGAGATCTCGCCACGGCCGATGGCCTTGTTGAACTCCTGCGCAATGCGCTGACGGCCCATGCGATCGGCGTACAGGATGCGAGCTTGTGAGCCGACCACGAGCTGGTTCTCCTCGGCCGACTCGATCCAGCGCAGGTTGTCGCGGAGCTGGGCAGCCACACGCTCAGGCGGCGGGCTGGTGACGTCCGCCGATTCCGAGACCTTGCCCTCCATGAGCTCGCGCAGCACGCGAGCAGCGATCTCGTCCGTCTTGCGCAAGTCCTCGGGACTGCCAGACGAGCAGACCCAGCGGAAGGGGCCGAATCCGAGCGAGAAGATGTCGCCCATGATGTCCTGCACGTACGACGGGTACTTGAAGGCGAATGCGCCCTCGCTCGTGTCGTCGTCCGGGTTGGCAGCGACGGCGGCGGCCGACGCCAGCAGCACATCGGCGCCCGCGCGCTTGGACTCCAGCAGGAACGAGTTGCCGTAGTCCCAGAAGCGCATACCGTGGGCCGTGAGGCGGTTGATGGCCGAGACGTGACGCCGCAGCGACTCCTGCACCAGGCGCTTGAACTCGTCCGGGTTCTCGCTCATGACGCGCTGGGCCTCGTCGAACGAGAGCTGCACGGGGTAGTAGCCGCCGTTGTACGGGTTGTGCAGCGACGTCTGGTCCGAGCCAAGCTCGACGAGCAGCTCGTCACCTGGAGCAGCCTTCTCGGCCTCCTCGGCCAGGCGCTCCCAGAGCGCGACGACGTTGCCGTGGAAGGCGATGCTGACGGCGCGCTTGTCCTGCTTGGCGCTGCGGATGCGCTTGATGCAGTCGTCGAGGTTGTCGACGACCTCGTCGACCCAGCCCTGCTCGTGGCGCTTCTTGACGGCGCTCTCGTCGACCTCGGCCGTGACGGAGATGAGTCCGGCGATGACGCCGGCCTTGGGCTGCGCGCCGCTCATGCCGCCGAGCCCCGAGGAGACGTAGACGATGCCCGACATGTCCTCGCGTCCGAGGTACTTGCGCGCGGCGTTGAGCACCGTGATGGTGGTGCCGTGCACGATGCCCTGCGGGCCGATGTAGCAGTAGCTGCCGGCCGTCATCTGTCCGTACTGCGAGTTGCCCATGGCGTACATTTTGTCGTACATGGCGCGCGACGAGTAGTTGGGGATGACCATGCCGTTGGTGATGATGACGCGCGGGGCCGCGGGCGAGCTGGGGAAGAGCCCCATGGGGTGGCCAGAGTACATGACGAGCGTCTGCTGCTCGGTCATCTGCGAGAGGTAGTGCATGGCGAGGTGGAACTGCGCCCAGTTCTGGAAGACGCTGCCGTTGCCCCCGTAGGTCACGAGGTGGTTGGGGAACTGCGCCACGCGCCGGTCCAGGTTGTTCATGATCATGAGCATCACGGCGGCCGCCTGCTTGCAGCGCGCAGGGTACGCGTCGATCGGGTACGCCTTCATCTCGTAGGCCACGGGCCGCAGCCGGTGCATGTAGATGTGGCCCTCCTCCCTCAGCTCCTGCGCGAATTCCTCGGCCAGCTGCGCGTGCTGCGCCTCCGGGAAGTACCGCAGCGCGTTCTTGACCGCCAGCACGAACTCCTCGGCCGACAGGCAGTCGACATTGCGCTTCGGAGCGCGGGGAATGCTTGCGTCCGGGTGCGCGCCTGGGTGGGGAGGCAGCACGGCGGGGATGCCGAGCGCCAGCGAGCTCAAGTCGACGGCCATGGCTTCAGTTTGCTGAGGTGGGGACGGAGGAGGGGGAGACGAGCGCTGGAGGCGGCAGATTCGGAAGTGCCGAGCCGTCAGCTACCGGCGGTGGTTAGCGATAGCGTCGGCTCCATCTAAACACGCGAGAAAGGCCGATTGCCTTCGTGGTTGCCCCTAGTGTTGAAGCTTTGCTTGCCTTTTTTCACCCATCTAATCAAGCGCTTGGCTTTGATTTGCTTGCGGTCAAAATGCGATTGCACGGAGGTATACTTTCGAGGGAAACTTCCGCATAATTTGGTCCCAAAGGTTATTTACAATGTATCAGAGGTCGGGTAGTCGCTGTAATAGAAGGCCGTTTCCAACCAGACAGGCAGGCGCCCTCATGGAGCGCGAAGGCGGCGGATCTGGCGCAGCCACTGCGGGCCCCCGCGCGGCCGGAGCGGCGCGCTCGCTGCTGCTGTCGGCCGTGGCGAGCGGCAGGCTGCAAGACCTGGCTTTCCCGGCCTCTAACGGCCCAAAACCAGCCGAGAACGAGACCGGAGACGTCGAGATGGACGAAGGCGACGGTATGGAGCGATCGGCGGCGCCTGGGGACGCGATGACGCCGCTCCTGCCGCTGCTGGTGCGGCTCCAGCACAGCAGCAGGTCACGGCGTGCGTCGGGCCCAAGCAGGCGCCGGAACGACGCGGTGGCGGCCGCGGTGGACGCGATGCTGCTCCAGGAGGAAGAGGCCAACGCACTACGAGAGTACGCAGCCGTGTTTGCGCGGCTGGAGGCGGCCGACGTGGAGAAGTTCCGGGTCCAGCAGCTCCAGCAGAGACCCGCGGCGCCGCTGTACAGGCAGTTCGAGAGCGGGGCGCCCGAGCAGCGCGCGTGCCTCGTGCTGAATGAGCTCATGGCGTTCGCCTCGGCGTCCTCGGCCAGCACTGCGTCCAACGAGCTGTTCATGAACGAGATCTACAGAGCGGAGCTCGCGGGCATCCTGGTGTTGTTGCTCGCGACGCCCAGGCTGAATTGCCACCCGATGTTTTCGCGCCAGGTCGTCGTCAAGTTCTGCCTCGCCGTGCCACTTGGAGCGGAGCTCATTGCCATTCTGGTTGAGAACGACCCCTCCAGCGCAGAAGAAGTGCTGGATGTTGTTGTGCAGTCGCTGCAGCAGATGACAGCCGGCAAGTCAATGGTACAGCAGGAGATTGAAGCCCTCGCACTCACGACGGAGCTCCCGAGCAGCGTCGTTGCGGTCCAGGACGCATGCGTGGCGATCGCCCGACAGTCGCCTTTGTACGCTGCAATGGCTCGCGATAAACTGCGGTCAACTAGGTCGCTGTGGGCCGTGGCGGTCGTTCTTCATATTATTACAGTATCCCCGGTATCGCCTTCGACGAGTGAATTCGCTTCCGGCAGACTATGCGAAGACTCGACCGTGTTTCTGCTCAACTGGACACGTACGCCAGCATCGCCATTACTGACATTTTTCCGAATCGCCTGCAGTCGACGCAGTAGTGACGACAAGGCAAAGTCGTCACCTCCCCCACCGTTCCAGCAAGTCGCAGAGCATCTACTTGAGCTGATTAAAGACCAGCTACTCGACGACCTCGATGGCGCATCTTCTCAAGACGCTAGCATATCCGTTGTGACGCCACAAGAAATTTGCTCGACTCTTGGAGTCTGGATCTCCCTGCTGTCGATGAGTACCTTTCGCCTCACCGATCACGAGGCGATGCGAGTGGTGCGAAGCCTCGAAAAGTTGGTCAAGACACCGTCTGCTTCTCAACCTAAATCGCGTGTGCTGAGCCTAGTCTTTGTGATTGTGTTGCTCGTGTGCTATTCATTGGCGCCGGTTTTGAGCAAGATTCCAAGCCAGCGTGACGAATCGACCAAGGCTGTGGCATCGCTTGCCCAGCACTGTGTGGTCGCGGTGTACAACTCAGCTTCCTCCGTACGACCGCTGCTGATTGTTAGCGCTGTGCTGCTTTACACCAAGTCTCCGGCACTCCTCCCGCTCCTCGGTGCCGTTGTTGGCGACAGCCACTACTTTGATACCACCTCGTCAGGATTCCGCGCTGAGTACCTCCATGTAGTTGGTGATGTTGTGCTCAAGTCGGTTTTGACGGAGAACCTTATGGCGCGGGATATTCTTACAACTCCACTGCCGCTCAGCGTGAGTGCCATTGATCGCGACCAGCTTCGGGATTTGCCGCTAAGGGCAATGCATGGGCTGTTGAGCGAGAAATCATTTCTGCGCTTCCATCATGGTCGTCAGCTTGAATCGTGGATGGCGCAGGTGATTGGTGGTGCTGATGCAATTTCTCCGACTCAAGCATGTGCTGGTCTCGCCCTGCCTGTGCATCCATTGCTTCTAAACGTTCTGTTTGAATGGGTGGACAACTACGTCATGTCATTCGAGTACCCGATCTCCCAATCGCCAACGCTGCAATTGGCAATCGTGCCACTTCGCCCAGCGCTTGTGTACCGCTGGCTGTCTGTACCGTGCCTTCACCGACCATTCCTGCCCTCCATGATGTCAGAGGAAGAGAGAACAATGTGGGCACGCGCGCTATTGGTGCTCACATATTCTCTGCTCTTCAACCAGCGGGTGCGTCACGCCATGGAAGTCCCGGGCAGTAAGCTTAGTGCTCTTTCAGGTTCCATGAGCAGCAATGGAAATGGTGCCGCGCCGCAGGTGATGCCGAGCAACGATATTGTCTTGCACTACGAGCTCGACGAAATGCCATTGCGCAACTTGCTTCAGCAGGCGATGCTTTTTGGAGAGGCAGGGCAGCCTTTTGAGTTTGTGGCGCCTTCATTGCATCGTCTCATGGTCGATGAATACCCCGATCGCGTGGTGATACCGGTGCTGAGTAAACGAGTGGGAGAGCAAGATGCTGCAGTTGCGTGGTTCCGCCGTCGTCGGGATAGATTCAACCGGAAATCTATCTACAGCCTTGATGGAAAAGTAATGTGGGTTTTGGCCACTCTGAAGGTGACAGAACTTCGCGATGCGCCAAAGCATATTATCCGGCGGGAGTTTGAGTGGCTCGCAGCATCTTTGCTGCCCAAGGCTGTGCTGATGCTTCAAGAAGAAGACGATGCGTTGAGCTTGTGCCGAGCAATCGTGGATCTGTATGTGACTTCTGTTCGCCCAGGAGACGACCAAGAATGTTGTAATAGTGACCCCAGCGTGATCGTGCGGATTGTGCATGCCCTCTGCTACTCTGACTGGACTGCCAAGCAGTTTGCACAGCAGGAGCAGCTCCTGCAAGACGGCCGCGCAAAGTTTTTGACTGCCGTTCCGCTGGTGGTGACGTACCAGCAGATACTTGAAGCACCTTTTCGGATCATTCAGGACGCTGAACGTGCCATTTGGACTTGCCCTCCACTTCTTGAGCTGCTGCTATTGGTTGTTCGCGATGTTCGTGAAGCGTCGAACGCACAACTTCTCAAGTGTGACCCGACAGTTGGACTGGCGCGAGTGTCGATTGCTCAGCAACAGGCACCACCTGCAGCTCAACAACTTCCTGACGCAATGAGCGCGCGAGCAGCAAGCGTTCGCCAGCATCAACTCGTACAAGACTGTGTGCTACTACACGCTCTACTGAAGGAACTCGCCGGGAATGCTGTTGATGTAAATGATGCCGATGGCAACAACCCGGAATCCTACGAAGTGATGCAGATGCTTTGTGCCTTCGTGGATGAGTTATTCCGCGGGGATGCAACGACGAGCGATCCTTCACAGCCACCGCGGCTTCTGGTGGCTGTTCATGCTCAAGGGTACGACCCGCGGCTCGTGCCGTGGCTTGTGGATCGCGTTCCTTCGCTGCAATTGTTGTGGGCGTTCTGGATGCAATCCGCTGGCTCAAGTTCTCGACCTCCAGCTGGAGCAAGCTCATCCAGTAGTGGTAACTCCTCATCTAGCAAACCGCTTATGGAGTTTCTCAGCTGTGCTCTCGACAAGAACGCGCCGCGCGCTGCGTTCCGCTTTAGCGTATTCTTCTCGCTGTGCGCCAAGTACATGACGACTCGAGATTTGGCAGCGGTGACGCCCGCCACGAAGCTCATCTGGAACAAACTTCGCTCTGCCACAAACGCGGCGCTGAACGCGACTACCGTGCCGACGCACGTCTTGGCCAAGAAGAAGCCGGCGGAGCTGTTTGCTCGCGTGGACGGCGCGTTCCTGCGCGCGCTGCTGCCGCTGGCAGCTCGTGCGTGCTCCAGACACCCGGATCTTAGCGCTGAGCTCGTCCAGCTGCTGCTCAAGCTGCAGAAGATGCTACCGTCGCCATCCAGTAGCGGAGACACGAGCCCAACCGACGACGGGAGGTCCGAGTCGACCGCGAGCGCGCTGGAAGGAGCGCTGCACGACGCGTACCGCACGCTGCTACAGCAGCTCGGCGCCTAGAGAATGCGAGAAAGAGATCAAAAGCAGTAGTGAAGTAGAAGTACAAAGAGTTAGATGGCATTGCAAGTTGAACTCGACGCCCACCATCAGCTCCTCCCAGGCCTACAGCCCACCCCCTCATTAGAAGAAATCCTCGATCCCCGAGAAGCTCAAGACCCACCAAGCCAAGCCGAGGATCCAGATGGCCGAGTGGGCGCACATGGACTCACTGCGGCCGCCGACGTACGTGTGTCTGCGTCGGCGCTGCGCCGCCGACGGCTCGTTCCCTCCACTGGTGCTCGACGGCTGGTGCGTGGATGATCGTGAAAAGTCTCACTTGGTGGCTCATCCGGGAAAGTCTCACATGACAAAATGACAAAATGGGAAAATGGCGAAATGGACGCAGCGTCGACAAAGAGGAGTGGGCCCACGTGCCCTGGAGCGAGCAGTTCGTGGACATCGAGGGCCCGGCGAGGCGCCCGCGCGAGTTTCCGAGCACAAGGTTCAAAATGATGTTCGACGACGAGCACTTGTTCATCGCCGCTGAGATGGAGGAGCCGCGCATCTGGGGCACGCTGACGCAGCGCAACAGCACGTTGTACCACGAGAACGACTTCGAGGTGTTCCTGGACCCGGACGGCAGCCGCCACAACTACTACGAGATGGAGATCAACTGCCTCAACACGGTCTGGGAGCTGCTGCTGCACCGGCCGTACAAGGACGGCTACAGCATCGAGAACCCGTACAACCTCGCCTCGCTCCGGACGTCCGTGTTCGTTGACGGCGTCACCAACTCGCCCGCGGACGAGTGCCGCCAGTGGAGCGTCGAGGTGAGCGTCGCGCTCGAGGAGCTCGTACAGTTCGACCGCCGCCGGCAGCGACCCGCCGAGCCCGGAGATGTCTGGCGAGTCAACTTTTCCCGCGTGCAGTACGAGCTCCAGGTCGTGCTGAACGACGACACGCAGCAGCTGCAGTACGAGAAGGTCCCCGACAAGAAGGAGGACAACATTGTGTGGGCTCCGACTGGAGTCATCGACATCCATCGTCCCGAGAAATGGGGAGTCGTGTTCTTCAGCAGCCAGGACGACTTTGTCCTCGGAGAGCAGGAGCTCGAGACAGCTCGGCTGGCGTTTCTCGATGAACAGCTCGCGATCGAGCGTGTGCTCGACGCCATCTACTACGACCAGCGCGTGTTCCACGAGACCCACGAAGCCTACGCTGGCAGCATGAGCATCTTGTACTCGAAGAGTAAGGCGCTTCCACATGCCGAGCTCTTCAAGGCGTTCGACATGCAACTGCCCCGGATCACCAGCCACAGTGAGCTGGACAAGTCCAACAACGGCAGCGTGGCGGCCAGTTCGCGCCACCGTCGATCGTACGTCGCGCAGTTGGATGTTGATGATGAGGACGAAGATGGCGGTGCAAGCGCTGAAGAGCATTTGTTGAGCCCTCGAACCAGCGAGATCAGGCAGCGCGAGGCCCAAGGACTCTTCAAAAGCTACTTTGCGACCCTCAAAGGCGCGACGCAGGAGTGGAACATCTCTCACGACGGCCGGCTGTGGATGACACCTTGCCAACCTCCAGTCGACGACGAAGACGAGGACGCAGAGAACCAATAAAGCTATGGTGAATCAATAACCAGGCTTTTGCTACGCAGCAGCTTCATTGCGGGCTTAATTCCATGACATGAAATCACACCGAGCAACTGTAGTCAACAGCTCCTAGCACTTGATTGTAACAGGTGTGGCCTTGATGGCGGCCATGTCCTAAGGAATGCATCTTCGTGCACGAATTCTAGAGACAAATTTGTGTAGATTGAGTTTTGCATGTGGGTTGTAATTGGCTCCTTGCACCATGGAGTTTGGGTCGCGAAGGGTTCCTATCATGAACAACCGCTTGGTATATGCAGCCAATAGCAGTGAGATCGATCACGAGCGGATGCGACTACTGTGGCAGATTTGTACTGCAAGACATGGAGAACACACACACATACACACGAAAGTCTCGATCGGAAGGATCAGGCCAGCGTACTGGACTTGGATATGCTCTCGATCATCTTGTGATATCAGCCCCTCAGGATAGTGCATCAGCTCCTTCTCTCGATATAAAAAACGACACACACGCAGCAGATCTTCCTCGCTCTCTCGTCGACGCCAAAACCCCGAATGACCAGCT
>JAASGX010000826.1:0-13232 GCA_023334415.1 Phytopythium chamaehyphon | reverse complement strand
GGGCACTGTGGTACTGTAGTTCATAAGTACCCCGCGTTCATAATCCGAATGACCGCATCATCATTCGGACCCCGTAATCTCTTAGCCGTGTCAACTTGAAATTGATGGGCATATGGCGATTAATGGGGCTCAATTCACTTCTTATCGTGACGATTACTAGATTTGCTGGTTAGACTTGGATCGCCTCCAGAGGTAACAGGCGCCGTGGGCCACGTTGCAGGAAAGACAGCGGCGAAGAACGCGTCCTCGATGATGCCGATGCAGACCATCAGCACAACGTAGCTGAACAGAATCATGTAGCAGTAGACGTAGATTTGGCCAATCCATGGCGTATAAGCAACAGCGTTGAACGTGTCGTGGATCTCGTCGCCATTTGCAACAGAGAAAAGTGTTGTTGCGGTTGCGCTCGCAGTCTGGAAGCGTGGCACCTTGGCACCAAACATGACGGTGCCAAAGAGAACAAACCCTACAAAGATCGGTAGCGCCCCAGCGAGAAACTGAACCACCCTTGGGAGACCTCTTTGTAATGTCAGCCCCAAAATGGTGAAGCGTTCGTTGACTTGAAGATACCGCACTAGACTGACCCAGTGCAGCGCTACACACGCCGCGAACGCAAAGCACACTGTGTCGTTGAGCGATAATCGATATGCGTGATGCCACGTTTGGAGTAAACACGCGATAGTAGTCACGTTCAGTGCGAGGATACACCAGAACCAAAAGTCCTTGGTCTCGGCAACCAGTGTTCGCCGGATGAACGCTGCTTTGGATTCCCGAGCCTCATGGTGGAAAACTCGACTGTGTTCTGCAGCAGTGCAAGTGCTTGGCTTGCGCTTCTTCAGGGCGAACTCAGTAATCTACGCATTGCTAGATGTCAGTACGAGCGTACACCGACCGATTGCAGACCTCACAAACCTGGTATGCCGAGATGAGTGCGAGAAGGCCCCAGTCGAATGCCGTATTGGTGTCGAAGACAATAGAAGGCACCGACTCTTCGTCTTCTTGGCTCGAGTAAAACTCATCAATGCTCTTGAACCTAGCCGTACCGTGATCGAACAAGGGCTTGACACGCGTGTGTTTGAGATCAAACGCCATCGCAACTTCCAGGTGGCCCTGATTCTGTAGATCATACCGCATGGACAACCGCCACACATACATTTTCTCCTCCTTGTCGTCCGTAACGCCGCCATCTGCAGCCTCGCTCTGTGATTGCTTTCTCTGGCGTAGTCCGAGCACGAACTTGAGCTGCATGGCGTCCAGCTCGTCAAAGAATTTGCGCGTCTCGGCGACGCTCGCGTCTGCTCTCAGCGACCGTGGCCAGCTCGCTGTCGCCGTTGGGTCCAGGATGCGGTACTAAATGCGCGACCACGTCAGTAGCGCCGAGCCTGGCAGTGCGCGAGCGGTGGGAGCTACGGTACCTGCTGCTCGACGGTGCCGCCCTGGACGTCGCGGCGCACGGTCAGCTCCGGGGCTGGGATGGCGCTGGCGTTGTCAAAGAGCACGTAGGCGTCGAGCGCCGCGTCCGCGAGCCGGAAGTAGTTGGCGACGGCGCCGTGCAGGTGCGCGCGCGTCTCGTTGATGGTGAAGAGCATGCCGACGGGCAGCGCCGAGGCGCGCGCCGCAAAGCCGCCGCGGAAGAACTCGTCGTCCACGTTGGCCGCGACCTCCTCCTCGGTGTCCAAGAGGAAGTGCGGCAGCGTGAGCGGCACGACGGCCGCGCCGCCCGAGAACGGAGTCGCCGGCACGGCCGCCGTCGAGTCGACGAAGAAGAGCAGCCGCACCCACTCGCTGGCCAGCGAGCGCTCGTACGGATGCAGCGCGCCGCCGATCTGCGCGCTGCGCAGCGCCAGTGCCAGCGCCAGCGCCACGTGCAGCGCCAGCCGCAGCGCAGCCGCCGCCCCCATGGCCTTTCCGGATGTGGATCTGAGGTGGAACTTGGCTGTTTACGCAAGAAATGAGGAGGATTTGGGGCTGTTTAGCGGAATATCCAAAACATTGGGGCTGCTTCCGTGTAATAGCGCGCACTCTTGCTGATCAAAAGGCAACCTTCAAGCGGAATATGGACCGTCGACCGCCGCCGCCGCCGCCCGCGTCTCCTGCTGCCTCTGCCTCGACTGCGTCTGCCGTGTCTGCTGCTGCGGCTGCCTCTCGCTCAGTCGCTGCGCCGCTGGAGACGACGATCGGCCGGTACATCGCGCGTTTCCGCAACGACGAGCCGCGGCCGAGGGAGGCGCGCGCGGCCGTGGCCTCCGGCGACTTCTGGTGGGCGCAATCTCCGCGGTTCAAGCGTATGCAAGCGCAGTCGCCGGCGTCGGCGGCCTCCTTCTCGCCTCGAAGATCATTTGACTTTGAGGAAGATGACGAGGAGGAGCAGAAGACGAATCGAGGGGCCGACAGCAGAGGAAGCGAGCGCTCCACAGCGAGGCGAAGTCCGGCGGATGCACGCCCAGATCTAAACCCACAGACGAAACGCTCCGGGAACGACATGTATGCGAGTCTGGACGAGCTCGAGCTCCAGGTCCGGCGGGACATTGGTGGCGCCTTGAGCGCGGCGCCATCGGTCGCGCACTCGTGGAGTAGCTCTGACAACTCCATTAGGGATGGAGGTGCAGAATCTGCTGCTTCTTCACACAGTCAGAGCAGCGCAGCTGAAGATCCGGAGGCTGTCATTGAGCGGGTGCGCCAACGGCTAGGCTGGCAGACCTCATCGTCCACATCTCATCGCACTTCAAGTTTCGAGACGGAGGAGATCCCAGTTATATCACCTGCGAGCACATCTAACTTCTCTCAGATGAGCAACAATTTCCGTGGGCTTCGGTTGGATCTCGATTCTCCAATTGTGAGCCTCAGTCAGCAAAACTCCGTCGAGCTTCGCTCAAGTGCCTTTGCATCTCCAGATCTGGATATCCCTCCGTTGCTAAGCAGTTCATCCAGCATGCAACCTCGTCTATCGCCCGAGCAACTAGTTCATGAGCTTCAAACTACTGTTCAGGAAGAAAGTCCGCGGAAAGTAACACCTTGTGCTTCCTTTGACTCGCTACACCTGGAGTTGGATCCTTCCATACGAGCTCTATCAACATCCCCTAGAGCAATCATCAATCACTCCACGCCCACAGGAAGCAATGAGCCGGATGATTTTTTCTCTGCACACTCAAGGTTTACTTCTACGGTTGACAATCTACAGCCAGACCTTGATAGATCTCCTCAATCAGCCGCACCAACTTCATCAGAACAATCACGTGAAGATGCCCAATTCGGATTTGATCAAGAAAGCATATATTCTCCTGACAAACAGGAAATATCAGATCAAGAGTCACCAGCAAACAAACCAATTACTCCAACGCACGAGAGTCGTGATGAAGTTCAAATCCCTCGAGAACAGACTCCTCCACGAGCGACTCCACCACTCCCGCCTGCTCACATGTCAATTTTAGCCAACGCAAGCAACGTCACCTCTCACGCATCTTGTTCACTTCAAAAATCTCCAGCGCAGCAAGACGAAAGTCCCCGAACCGCTGCGGAGCATGTGCTAAACACACTTGTTGGCTTTGTTGTGCATTCATGGGGTGAGGAGGATGCTTCGATTGAAAATACCGACGAAAAAAAACTTGCCAAAGTTGAAAGACGCCGCAGTCAAGCATCTTCGCCTTCATCGGTACTAGCTAAGGCTAGCTTGTCAGTGAATCCAGAATCTGTCATGCTTGAAGGAAACCTGCCGCCCAATGATAGCGACTTAGGCAAATCGGACCTTCCATATAATCAAGGTGCAGTCAAGGGCCTTTGCAATGGAGAAATTGAGACGGTAGAAGGCGGCACGGAAAGTGATGATGACAACGTAATGGAAGGAGAGACCGATGAAATGTCACTTCTGCTCGTAGAGCGGATTGCAGTCTTTAAAGAGGCATTGCGCCGCCTGCAAGAGCAAGAAGCTGTCAAAACGTGACACATCAACGGCATGAAGACATGGACAGCAACGAAACAAAATCAAGGTCGCTATTACTGATTTTTCCACAGCAATCCACGCTTCTCAGATTCAGGGACGTGTACGATCTCTTTTCTAGTCGTGAATTTCTTGACCTGTGGTGTTAAGATGTTGGTCGTTGACGGGAACAAGAAGTCGCGCGGCTGGCCAGTTCGCTCGTCATGCGAGACGAATTCACTTGTATCTTTTGGTCGCAACGTGCTGGCAAAGGTGGCAGCTACACATCCAATGTACTCGTCTTGATTGAGGATGGTGACTGGTGCAGTCTGCAATGGAACCTGTTTTCCACTAGGAAGGGACGCGTTCTTAACAATCCGAAGAGGTTTGGATATGGCTGGACCATCCAGAATGTCTGCGACCTTGTCGAGCTGTGTCGACTTCGTCGGCTCGCTACAGCTGTTGCCGTGCGCAAGGAATTTGAGCTGGGATTTATCAACAATGAGTTTGCGCTCCCACTCTTCGCGCTCATTGCGTCTCGCCTCTTCCATTTCGCGCCGGAGACCTTCACCGCACAAGTGCACGCTGCGGAAGTATTCATGGTTGACACTGCCGTCGCCGTTAGTGCCACCAAAAATCATATCTTTGCTCGGTAAAGTCGAGAATTTGCTGCTTTTGGCATTCAGGCCACCATCGCCGCCCCGAGATACTGGTTTGGGGTGATTAACGTTGTCTACGAATGGTTGGCGTAGCTCCTCACAACGCGCAGCACTTGGGGCGTCACGATGCTTGTTAAACTCTGATGGATCACGAGGGGCGGGGTATACAAAACCTCGAGATGTCGTCCACTTGGATCGTGATTCCTGTTGTTCTTTGACTCGAACGGCATCAGGGTTTACGAGGCTCAGAGCGAGAGACTGGAATTCTCTACTGTAAGTGTAATACGTGGCATCCTTCTTTTTCTCGCGCACCATAGCCAACCGCTCTCGTGTCTCGTCTTGCAATGCATCTTGTGTCTATCAAAATCGAAGGGTTACGTAAGTTGCTCCGTTTTGATGATATCCCACAATCAATCTTACCCGCAGTTTCTGCCCACTGTACATGTACACAGGCCCTGTCATTGGAGGCACCTGCTGCTGCTCTTGCTGGCGTTTCGTTGCGAACTCGGTTCGTGCTTGTTCTGCCTGTGTTCGTTGCTCGCGAAGGAAGTCCTTGCGCTCGCGGTGTCGCCGTGCTTCTTCGAAAGCTGTATTGCGGGAGTCAGTTGCAGCTTTAAGTGGGCTGCGAGATCTCGACTGGGAGTGTTTGGTGGTGATCGCTATTTCAAGTGCTTCTACTGCCGGGGTTGATACTGATTCGACTTCAAGTATTGACACCGGGCTGACACTGCGGCGAGAGCCGTAGATATCCTCAAGTGTGATGCTTTCTCCATACTTGCTCTCGACTTCAAGCAGCATTGCTGCAGCAGGAAACAAATCAAGTGCTTTTGCGTCTACGAGACGTTCGCATGCTCGAAGGTCTGCAAGTTTGGTAAGAGCTAAGAAGCAATACTCAGACACCTTCGGACGCATATAAATATTTGGTGTCGCCAGCAGGGTCGGCAGCGCAGATCTCAACTTGATTCGCTTGAGGTCAACACCAAACGTGGTGTATAGCCTTTTTGTAAACCGCACGTCGGGGTTGGCAAACAGTTTGTTACCATCTGCATTTGGTGGCTTGCGCAGGCGAATTAGCTTTTCATTCAAGACAGCCATCCCTTTATCCGCAACGCCTTCGAGAATAATCATTCGAAAGTCGCTGTCAATGATCTGAACACCTGTAATGATATCGAGCTCCCCGACTTCAGTTTGGCATCGCTCGACGTCTGTGAGCTGATACGAGCGCAGAGACGCACCAGGAGATACTGCAGCCATATTAACAGACTCCATTGCCCTCGCTATCTCCTCAAGCATGTTTCCATCTTTGTCCTTGTAAGGGAAAATGATGACCATGCGAGCAAATTTCCAGCCCCTCTCCGACTCAACATGGTTATTCTCCATAGCAGCAACTGTGCGTGGCCGCAGGTGTACTCGTGATGCTCTGTTTGCTACTTCTACTGGCAGTGGAAGGGGGTAATGAAGCTCGACGCGGATTGCGAGAGATGTTGCTTTCGATACATACGCTCCGGGCTCACGGATTGCGCGCTCTAATTTTGTCAGATCTGCAGTGCTACTGATCATCCGTTCTTCTTGAGCATTATCTTCGTCGTGTTGTTTCTTGTCGTCATCTGTTTCTTCAACTTCTGGTGACTGTGAAGGTGGTGACCCCAATGTACTAGCTCGTCGTTTCATCGCCACAACATCGCTTGAGAGTTTGACAATCACGTATGGTTCATCAATGGTTGCAAGTTCGTATTTGGCTGCACTCAGTGTCTGCAAAATAACAGTCATTTTCGTCATCAGTAAAGCGAGTACTTAAGCACAGCGAACGAGCGATAAGAACAGCTTACTCGGTGAAGCAGCTGGTTTAGCTGAAATACGGCAAGTCCGTACGAGAAAAATCGCCGAGCTTGGGACATTGTAGCTCTCCAGTCCGCGAGGGCAATTTCATCAATTTTAAAGATATCATTGTTGATGGGTGACGAGCTATTCTCTCCGCGGTACAATGCCTCCCACTTGCCCGTTAGCCTTTGAATCATGCCGTGCTGCTTAAGGTCGCGATCATGAAGTTCAATAACAAGCGCGTCGCTATGTAGTGCATCAACAAGGGTTGTAATGTCAAAGGCAGAGCTTAAGAAGGTTATCGAGCAATTCCATGTGAGAGATTCCGCCTGACCAGCAACGACGGAATTGGTAAGTGAGTGCATGGCGCGGATAGCAAATGCTGGTTTGACCTTCGTACCTGCCGTTTTCCCGGTGTTAGCACTACTCGCGGGGTTGAAGGTAGCGTCCCGAGCGCTAAACCCGACTGTAGTTTGTCTGGAAAGAAAGCCACGCGAACATACGCTGGTCGGCAAAATTGAGTCAATGGGGAATGCGGGGATGAAGACTGTTCGCTGCCGTGCTCTCTGGTGGAGCTGACACCCGGAAGTGGTCGACAGCTGCCAATTGTGATGGTGATGGGGTTAAGCTTCCTCAAAAGCGCGCCAGTCAGCAATGGGGCATCAATTGAAACTCGAACCGACAACGATTGTAGTGCTCCCATTGTTGATGGGAGCTCATACAAGCATGCAAAATGTGCCTCGCTGCTGGCTCGCTCTTTCTTGCGCTCTCTCTCGGTCTCGAAAAAGTTAATGTCTTTATCGCGTTCGCCAATTGACTTAACAGCGGGACAGATCCAAGTATGCTCGACTGACAGGCGGCGAGATGATAGCAAGCTACTCACATCGATTTCAAATAGACCTGCAAACGCTCGATGGACTGTTGGTGGGTCTCTTGGTGTACCGTTGTCGGTCCCTGGTGTACCCTTAGCTGCCTTCGGATCTTTCACGCCAGTAGCCGCAGTCCCAACCGAACCAGATGAAAGTGCCGCGATTGAAGGGTGGTCAAACAAAAAGAAGGCTATCGTCGGATCAGAATGAAGAGCGTATGCAAACGCTTCTGTGATGGAGACATCGGCAAATGTATGAGTGAATCTGCGCACTTGGTTGTGATTAGAGCTCGCTTGGTTCTCCACAAATGTGCTTCCTTCCACGCTATTATCAGAAGCTATCGGAGCTAACGCCCACGTGGGGATCCCTGGCGTAACAACTCGTTTGCTGGACTCAAGGAATCGGAATCGGAATGCTGGAGACTCGAGCACGTGCGGATTCACGACAGCGTCGATGTCCACTGTGAACGTGCGCCTACTTGACTCAAGCTCGGCGGCATCCATCACTGAGCGATCGTGATAGTTGCCAAATGACAACATAGCTTATCAACGCACCAATTATAGTTAGGTCAAAATAGGCGCAACGGTTGCCGGAGGCGAGAATTCATGATAAGCTGTTGTTGATCATTTGGCCAACCTGTACGGTGATGAATGATGCAGGTGCATCTAATGAGGCTGCAACGTCTCGTGATGATAGTGAAGTTGACGCGATGAATGTGCTCAAGCTGCGTGTAGAGCGTCAGACAGCTGAACTCAACGCAAAAGAGTTGTTGCTTGTGAGAAAACAAGAGCGAATTGATGAGCTGCTTGGTTTGCTGCAACTCTCGAAAGCTGACAACTCCCCAGAGTCTGCATCAGCTGATACAGTTATTCAACTTATGGCCCAGGTGCAGCACCTTAGTGACCAGGTACGGAAGGATGAAGACGAGTTTGCAATGGTCAGCGCTGCACTTGACGCGAAAGAGAGCGCGTTGACGAGTGCGTTGACTGATCTTGAACAAGCTCGTGATCGCGAGTCCCAGCTGCGCCTGCAGATTCAAAACCCTAGGAGACGGTCATCAGCTGCCACCAGTGCAACAAAAGCGATCAATCCATCTAAGCCAGCTGTGGAAGTCGCAGACGCTTGTCTGTCACCTCGGAGCTTTCGGGAGAGCGCACTGATTGCATTGCGGGACGACACGATCGCAGCGAAGACGCGTGAAATTTGGTTACTTTCCGGGCAGAACGATCAACTACGCGTGCAGCTCGATGAGCTTGAAACTGCTCTTGAGCGATTGCAAACAGTTCTCATGCATCGTGAGCACGACGCGGTGCGATCACAACGCGCAATCGATGGTTTACAGATTGAAGTAGAATCACTTCGAGTGATGCGAAGTCAAGCAGAGGGTCGAGAGCGCGCTGTAGCCATCGCCGCTGCACAGAATACAAAATTACTGCAAGCACTTGCGGTCCAAGAGCAGCAGGCGCAGGACTTGCAAGAAAGGCTAGATGGAGCGTCTAGAGAAAACCAGTACGTGCGAAGGCGCCTTGAAGATCAAATTCAAGCTATGGCTGATAGTGCCAGCCCCATTGATAGTGGAGAGCTCATTTCTGCGCAGCGAAAGGAACTAGCAGCACTGCACGACAAATTACAACGCGAGCGGAAGCGTGAGCA
This sequence comes from Phytopythium chamaehyphon, assembly GCA_023334415.1. Taxonomy (NCBI): domain Eukaryota; phylum Oomycota; class Peronosporomycetes; order Pythiales; family Pythiaceae; genus Phytopythium; species Phytopythium chamaehyphon. Next base: position 4,314 of record JAASGX010000826.1, on the reverse strand, counting down.
GGCTGAGACGACGGAACTGCGGATGAAGCACCAACTTGCAATCGACAGGCTAGAGAGTGAGCTAGTGATGCGCCGCACACGACAATATGAGTTGACGCGTGAGTTACAAGAAGCACAAGGTGATCTCCATGATGCAATTGATGCTCGAGACACGGCAGTAGAACAGCTTGCAGCATGTCAGGGACGGATGCACGAGTTGGAAGGCTTGCTAAACGAATCGCTCGCTCGCATTGCAATACTTGAGGGGCAACTTAGCGACTCTTTGGCTCAGAAAACACAATCCGAGTCACAGGCGCAAAAGCGGCAAACTAGCACTGACAAGGAGGTTGGCGTTCTTAGAAAACAGCTAGAAGAGATAAATGCTTCACTGCTAGCAGCAGTTAAGCGCGAGAAGCTGCGAGAGCGGGAGATCTTGGACCGCGCCGAGATTTCAAGCAGACTCGAAAGTACAATACGCGAACAGCGTGAGCGGATTGCACGACTAGCAGAGCAAGTAACAACCGAATCGCAGCAACGAGCAGAGCTGGCACTTGAGAACCAGGTTGTAATGGATCAGCTACACGAAGTAAAACGGCAATTTGCGAATGCGCTGAGCGACTGGAGTCAGCATAAGCAGCAACTCGAATCCAAAGAGCTCCAGACTCGGGAGCAGGTTCACGATCTCCAGCGAGAACTATCACAGTCGCTTGATGGAAAGTCTGTTTTGATTCGACGGATCAGCGACGCCATCCGTGCTGGATCGAAGTGCGATCCTGCGAGCAAGACAACCACCTCAACTCTACTATCCGAAAAACCGCTTGTTCTCTCAACACTAGCTCTCGACGGCTGCATTTTACTCGATCGCGACATGGGGCCTCTTCTAACGGCCCTTTTGGCTGTATTACCATCGTCCCTGAAGACCTTGGATCTCCGTGGGAACCACTTGACATCCGAAAGCGCCCGAGCGATAGCGTCGTTTCTGCAACAGGTCGTGATCGCGAAACGCCGGTCTGGAGGTGAGACTCTCGGTTTGGTCGAATTAGATTTGCGGCAGAACTTCATTGCGCTCGACGGAGTCCGGGAGATTGCTAACACTCTCGAGATTCTTACTGCTGGACCTGCTAACAGCAGCGGGACTGGAAACTCGTCGTCTTGGCTATCTAGCGTGGTGGTGGCAAATGACGGTCGAATCGAGTGTCTGTCAGATAGTCGGCGTGCTGTGCTAGTTATTGACGTTACCGCAAACCTGGACCCCGAGGCAATGATGACCGAAGTAAAGAAATACCAAATTGTAAAACGCCAGCGCCAGTGTTCCGAGGATACATTTCGAGCACCTCCAAAACTCTCCAACAACTTTATGTCTCTGTCTGCATCGGCACTTCAGGAAATATACGGTGCTGATCTAGTGCGTCCAGTTTTTGGTGTGAGTCCAACAGTTAAGGTAACCGCACGGCGCAAGCCAAATCCGATGGGTCCGCTGGCACCAACCGCGTCTTCACCTCGAAGCCATGCAGAATTTCCTATCGTTGACGCTGGTCAGTTGCCTGCAGTCCAATCTTCACCTCGGGAAGAAGAGGAAGAATCGATCCCGACGCGAGGACTAACTGTTTCTACTCCAGTCCTACCAAAACTCGGAGGAAAGTGACAGTCTAAAATCAATCTAGTATAAAGACCATCTGAGACAGGTGGTTATGAAAAGTTCCTGCCACTCTACACCCGCGGCAGGAAGGCTCCAACTCGTTGTTTAACCGCTTCGGCAGCCCTGTTGCGTATAGAATGGAGATTTTCAGTCTAGGTTTCAACATCAACAGTTTGAATAAATATTTGCAAACGCACATTCGTGCATCTCGGACAACCGCTTCATCTTCCACAGGTTTGTGGACCAATGTATAATCTGGGATAATCCTTTGGCCTCGATTGTCGTCACGAGATTTGCCCACAGCCGCGCGCTCCACAATAGCAGCCTTTTTCTCAACGAGTTCGCGTAGGCACGCAGCAACACTTTTGACGGCAGGGTACTCTTCCACCAGGATTTGAAGCTCGTATTCGGGACTGCGTCATTTATCGACCAAAAACATTAGATTCAGCGAGTAAGTTGAGTTTTGAACAAAACGTACCGATTGTATAGTGCCCAAACATGGTTATCAACACTGACAGAGCCCGATTCAACGAGACGTAGAAGATTTTCAAGCGCAAAGAGCTGGATGAAGGATGTGTACGCAGCAATACCAGCCTTGCGTGCAGACTCGCGAAGGTAATTTTTACCCAAACCTGAAATGTGACGATCAGTGAACACACGCTCACCGGATCCGGGGATTTGCAGTGTTTTCTTCGCATCATTCGCTGCAATAAGGGCAGCTCGCGCTTGCTTCATGAGACCAACGATATCCTGACGGTTTAGGATTTCGGTGCTGATGGTGGCTCTCTTCGCCTTATTTCGCGTGCGAAACTTCCGCTCATTGCGCAAAACAGTGAAGATGCTGCTCCCAAGTACCCAGCCAGGAGAAATCTCATTGATGGCGGGTGATAACCCAGGGATCACGTGCCCCGGGGTGTTGATAAGTGCAAATGGCATTGCTATGCGTTGTGGGAGCGTTGAAACCGCGGTTGCGATAACCGAATACGGCGCATCTTTGAGGTTGGTAGGGAACTTGATGTTGCATCCAAGCCCAAAGAATACACCTTCGCCCGGAAACAACTCTTGGTCAGGTGCCTTGAGCGTGTGGTTGCTACCAACGTTGGCGCCGTAGCCGACATTGCCTTTTCCTTCTGGCCACACACTTGCTATCAGCAGCGCTTGGTGGTGAAAGCCCACAAAAGGGCCTACGAGACTCGACGTCACCTCGCCTTCGGCAACACATGTGTTGGATCCAATGATGGCGTTCATCACGACTCCGTGTCGCTTGACATGCGCGCAGTCTGTCAAGAGCGCATTCTCGACGATGCTTAGGTCGCGGACGCTGGCGCCGAACTGCAGAATGGAGTTGCGCACTATGCTCTTGCAGGTGACTGTCGTGGGCTCGCTGAGGCTCGACAAGATGGTGCAGTTCTGGACGTCGCAGTCGTCGATCCTGGCGTGCTCGCCGATGTAGGATGCTTCGACCCGCGCGCACCGGAGCAGCTGCGCGCCGCTTGCGATGATCGTCAGCCCTTGATCGCCGCCCGCGATCGCGGCTACGTAGTCGTCGACGGCGGTGTTGTAGGCGCGCTGCAGCTCCGCGTTGTCTCGCTCGGTCGCCAGCCGCGCCGCCACTGCAAGCACCGAGCGTCAGCCTGCGCCCGCAGTCCCAAGCGCGCGCGACTCACGGTCGAACGACAGGTCGGCGACGACGCGCAGGTCGCGGCCGCCGCTCTCGACGCCCACGCGCAGCGCTCGGCCGTTGCCGAACGCTCCTCCAGCTCCAGCTCCTTCTCCAGACCCGCCAGACCCGCCGAGCACGCTGCCGCAGTGGACGACGCTGGCGCGCACGCCCAGCACGACGCCGCGCAGCAGCGAGTCGGCGCCGCGCACGAGCGCGTCGTCCAGCACAACAACGTCGCTCAGCTGGGCACCGTAGACGCCCGAGGGCAGCGCGAGCCCGTCGACGGCGTGGCGGAAGCCCAAGAAGCGACCGAGCGCCACGCGCCCGCCGAAGCTGCAGCCGCGCACGCGCGCGGCGTCCAGCGGCGCGTCCGCGAACGTCTTGCCCACGCGCGCCCAGTCCTCGGCTGGTGGCGGACCTGGTTAGTTCGACGGCTGGTTGCTCGGCTAAGTAGCCAGCGAGCGCACCCGAGTTGCCGTTGGCGCGCAGCTGCGCCACCTCGGCGGCCGACAGCGGGAAGAACGCGCGCGCGCGCAGCTCGCGGGCCGCGCGCACGTCGCGCACGAGCGGCGAGCGCGCGGCGTCGGGCAGCTCCATGCCGACGCCTTTCTCGCGGCTGAAGCGTCAGGAAGTGGCGGCTCTTGGCACCACGTCACTGCTGAACTTCAGGACGTCCATTTCCTGCGCAAGACGTGGACAAGCGCGCGAGCCGAAAGATGGACGCTGTACGTATGTTAGTTATTTACAAATATCGTACGCTTGCGTTGTCAAGCTTTCGAAGATTGGACCCGCAAAGCCTTGGCGCCGAGCAATTAGCGAAACGTGTACAGTCGTGCACCGCGAATTCGACACCATTCGCATACAATGACCTCCCAGATTTAATTGTTTCATATCCCTTGACATTTGTTGACGTATTGATATAGTGATGATTTGTGTTGGACCTCCACGGAAACAAACAGTAAATTGCAGAACACCGAGGAGGAATGACACGTCAGCCCGCCTAGCCGGAGTTGTGCATCCATCAAATGGAGCC
>JAASGX010000825.1:0-13248 GCA_023334415.1 Phytopythium chamaehyphon | reverse complement strand
GTGCCCACACTGGGGCCACAAAGCCGGCAGGGGATTAAAAGAGCAAGTCAGTCCAGTTAGGCAAGCGCTTGGAGAACGACTTAATGTGCTCACGAGCTGCACCTTGTCGCCGATCCGCTTCCCTTGAGCGCTGTTTGGGTCCGAGTCCTTTCAGCACCACTTGGCCTCGCGCAGGTTCATGTCTTCGATGATCTTCATCATCGCCCAGGACTGCTAGCGCTCTGGGTGCGCCGAGCGCGTAGTATCTTGCAAACCTCGGCGGAGGTGTACGTGTCCTGGACACGCTCACGTTGCCGCCAGCGCCGCTCGATGAAGAACCGCCAAGACATGCACCGCGCCACTAGCAGTATCGCCGTTGAAGGTGGACTCGTCGACCTCGGGTGCCTGCGGCTTCAGTGAGCCTCACGTCGGCTGGCAGGAGGCTGCCGATGCCCTCGACGACCGCGAGCAGGTCCGCGACGAAGATGTGTTAGCTCATGAGCGTACCGAAGCCGCCGACGATAAACTTGGCGAGCGCCGCGCTGACGTCTCGGGCGACATTGTCGCCCGCCAGGAAAAACAGGACACTCGCTGTGAGTGTGCGACCAGGCGTGCCGAGTAGCCGCTAGCTCGCTGAAGGCAATGGCGAGCTGCTCGCCATTGCCGCAGCCGCCGAGCCCGGCAGAGCGACGCGGTTCGCACAAAGCCTTGCTTGACAAGTTCTAACAGATTTGTCGAACAGTAACTGCCGTGAAATATGGATTTCTAAACAAAATATGGATTTCTAACTTCCAGGATATTTAGCGTGGCCGGCGCGCCAATTTTTTAGAAACCACATACTGAAATCTATACGATTGGGATAGAAACGGCGCCTATTTTTTTGCAGCATTGGCACCTGAGCTGCGACGTGTGACAATAGTGAGTTCTATATTCAATTCTGACATCATTTCGGATAAAAAGATAAGAACTTTCTGAGACGTGTGCAGCACACGTCGCCCGAACTCAAAACCATATCTGAAATAACTGTTATTCTATAGCACGTCGCAGATATCTTTCACCCTAAAAGGACTTTATTAATGTACCGTTGCTCAAGTCGCAGATTGTTTTTAGAGTTAGACTCAACCTTAAAAAAGAAGGGTGGAACGCCTGGATAAATTTTCCGAGGTAAATGTGGACCGCTCTAAATATAATTATGGCATAAATCTGGACCGCCCTATACAATTCCTATCCTAGCGCACATAAAACCTTTGGTAGCGAATAAATTTCCAGCCCGAAATGAATCGCAATGAATCGTGTAAAACCTCTCTAAAACGATGCAATATATATAAACCCTCTCAAGACTGATGGTAAATGACGAGGGACGAGGGGGCCGGTAATCAATAAAGTCCACGATGAAGATGCGGATTGGCGTGCTGGTGGCGCTGGTTGTGGCGCTGCTGGCGGCGGCGGTGGCGGTCGCCGACCCGCGAGAGGTCGAGGGCTCCGAGTGCGTGGTGTCAGCTGTCTTTTCACGCAACTTTTGCCCAAATTGGCGCAGAATTGACGCCGCTACGACTGTTTAAACACGCCAAACCAGGTTCCAGGAAGAGTTCGGCGACGATTTTGAGGCTGGAGGGGCCGCGAGAGCCCTGGACGCTAACGCACGGCTGGAGCTGGAGCTGGAGCACCAGCTGGGCCGCGGAGCCGAGTTTTCGCCTCGCGGGAAGGTCGAGATCGTGCAGAGCGCGGGGATTTCCAAGCCCAAAGTGACTTTTTCCAGCATTCCGGAGCTCTCGGACGCTGAAGTCGAGCTGCTTGAGGTGGGTTTCTGGGGATGCTGAGAGTGGTGTTAATGTGGTTAAATGCTGATGGAAAAGTGTTGTGATGTCGGTGTTGGTAGGGGATGCTGCGGTCGAATGAGCTGTACACGGTTCGAGCCAAGGCGGACCCAGAGGACCCGGCGTCGCCCTACGTCATGACGTCGATCCCCATGGTGCATTTAGGCCTAAAACCTACTAGAAGACAGCAGCACATGACTAATGTTGAGTTGTTGTTGTGTGTGTGAACAGTGCATCCTGGCGGCGACGCGGCTGCGCGAGGATTTTTCGTTCCACCTGACGGACGACGGGAAGCTCATGGCCATCGACTTTGTGACGCCGTACGTCTCGCAGGCGGCGTGTGCAGAGTACCAGAAGGTGGATTTCGTGCTGGTGAGCTGGCGATGTATAAACATGCTGATTCGTGTTTTTGTTATGATGAGCAGCGCGGGCTGAGCAGCGTCAAGCTGTCGCCGTATGGAACTGCTCTCAAGGCCCAGGACGGACCTGCGTAAGTGTTTTTTCTACCTGAAAACTCAAGTATTTTATCTAACTTGCTTTCTGCACCAGTCCGCCCAAGAACATTGTGGTCCGCCGTGACAAGGCGCCGCAGGGTGTCAAGCCCGTGCAGAACGACAACGAGGAACCGCCCGCAGAGGAGTCGCAGTCGTTCCTGCGCAAATACGTGCGTTTGCCTGTGCTGTAATTGACGACGAGTCCTATTAGTACTTTTATACTGACGAGTTTGCTTTTTGCCTTGTGTGGACGCAGTGGTATGTCATCCTCCCGATCGTCGTCATGAGCCTGCTCGGTGGTGGTGACGCCGGCGCTCCGGCTGCTGGAGGTGCTCCGGCTGCTGGAGGTGGCGGTGCCCGTCGCCGTTAAGCGCATGCTTCGGTTACGCTTTGCGCTGTTTGGGGAACATGTGGCTCCTTGTGTTGGTAAAGCTGATCCATAGAACAACCACAGATAGCTCGAGCCGTTTGCACGGCAACTAAACACCTTTGAAGAGAAAAAAAAGCGAGTATGACAAGCCCATTGTTGTTTGATCGTTTACGAACCATACGAGTGCCGCTTCCAATATGTTGGAACACTTTGAAGGACAACATTGTTGGTACGGCTGCTACTGTAGCACACTTTTCGGCAGGCAACAAATAGGATCATCGTAGAGCGTTTTCTGATCGGATGAGCATTGTCTTGGCGTTGTCCCCTTCAAATCTTCGTCCGCCAGATCCCCAGTTTCGACAAGGCTGAGTACAAATCACCGCCAGCTTCACTGCAGCCGAAATAAGCATCCAAGAACTTGTCCAATCGGCGATGCAGCTCGTAACATCGCATCGTTCGAGCAGCAACAGAAATGAGTCTCTCATCTGATGACGAGAGCCCATTGGTAGCCTCGTTCGCGTCTGCGTTCAGCGAGTAGAAAACAGCACGAGTGTCGGTCGTGAACGTATGATCGAGTTGAGAGAGCTCTTTCGATTCAATTCCACAGCTCGATGTACAACGGTAGCTATCGTAATTTGTTCCTCGATGTTACTGGATTAATCCAAGAACTTTGCAGCTTCAAGTCGTCGGAACAAACGACATCGCGAGATACTGGCCGTTTAGCTCCGACACGTGCCCAGGAGCAAGTTCGAGGCCCATAGTGTGCTCGGCTGGAGCTCAAGGCGCCAGCGTAGTTTCTGGCATCTCGGTGTACAGCAATGAGATGCGTATCGCAGTTTTCGCCCATCGGTTGAAATTTAAACGCCGAGGTCGAACTAATTTCATTCGCATCCTGACTGGTACGCTATTATTAAGGAACTGCATTAATGCTCAGTAAGTCTTGAGCAGCAAATTTCTTTTAAACTCAGAAGTACCTTGATAGAGATCGCTATCGTAATTTCCTATCCTGTTTGCCAAAATCCCACGCTGTTGTCGAGGCAGTGTTGCTTATCATGGCCAACATGTGTGATCTATTCACTGAATTCTATGATTGCAGTACTGGAGTGCAACTAGCGCAAGTACTCGGAATACGACGATGATGATCAACACGATGCCCACGTTGGTCCAGACCTCGTCATACTTCATCCAGAATACGTCCTCGACGAACTCCTTGACAGTTATGTTCGCTGGCAGAGTTGGTGGAGCGTTTTCCAGTACAGCACAGCCAAATTTGTCTCTGGTCGAATCTTCGCTCGGACAGTCGGCGAATATTGTTGCTGCCATGATCGCGAGAATATATTTTTGCGGAGTGAAATGATAAATGTAATTGTACCCGGTGGGGAGTGTTGACGCTGGTGGATTGAAACCTACGTGCACCGTGAAAATGGAAGTCAACAATGTGCCAACAGTTGTTGCAGTGTCCAATGTTGCAAATGCAGCCGCAAAAATCATCCCAAAGTATGTTTGCACGAACACAAGCAGCACATTTGCTAGCCATAAAATTAGAAACTGCTTGACACCAGAGAACCCAACAATCGGAAAGTAGCTGGCCGTAAACAGCAACGAACTGAAAACCACGAACGGAATTTCCACGACTGTCGATGCGAAAAAGTACCAGAAAGCACTGTACGTTTGTGCAGAGCGCTCGCGATAAAATGCTCTGCGATCTTCAAACAGAAACGGGAGTGCGCTGTCAAAACTAATGACCCCATTGAAGATGGTAGCAATGTACAACACTCCGATTCCCGAGCTGACACCTTGTAAACTGTCATACGATGTCTCTGCAAACATCAATGCAAATGGAATCGCTGCAAGGAGACCCACAAAGCATCTTGTCAGGCTATACACCGGGCTACGCCAGTGCATGTAAAAGAATCGCGTGAGCAGAAGCCGCATCTGTACCAATTGACCGGCTGCACGTTTTGACGAAAACTCGATTGCTTGTACTGATAAACACGGAGTGGATACCCCTTCTTGACTCAATGTCGATATCAATCGCTGGTTTAATTCGCTTTCTGTAAACATAGCTGCAAAATCAGAGTATGACTCGTCCCTTTTAAGAGAGTCACACTTGCGCTCAGCACCGTCATTGATTCCTGCGCCAATCACATCCAGCATCCACGCTGCAGGATTACTGCCTTGCTCGAATCTTGGGACTTCGTCAAACGATTCAAAATACTCGATCATTTCGTGAGCTCTATCCTTCAGGTCACCAAAGAACACCATCTCACCACCACGCTTTAGGAAAAGTAGCTTGTCAAACACTCTAAACACCTCCGATGATGGTTGGTGGATTGTACACACGACCGTCAGTCCCGTGTCTGCGACTTTACGCAGACCTTCCATGATGTGTTTGGCAGCGCGAGCATCTAATCCACTTGTGGGTTCATCGAGGAACAGCAAACTAGGTCGAGCAGCTAGCTCTACACCAATCGTCAAACGCTTCAACCGCTCTCGAGAGCTTCCTCGAATGATATGGTCGGCAATCGGTAACAGCTCCAGAAGCTCAATACATTCGTTCACCCAGCCGCGCTTGACTCCGTCGGATACATCAGAACCCTGGCGGAGAAACGCGCTAAACAGAAGAGCTTCACGGAATGTAGCAGTCTCCGAGTGCATATCCATCTGTTCGCAATATCCAGTTGATCTGCGAATCGCTAAATCAGTCGCTGGATATCCGTTGAGCAGCACTTGTCCTTCCATTGCCCCACTAGTCTTTCGACCAGCGAGCACGTCCATGAGCGTGGTCTTTCCCGCTCCTGAAGCTCCCATAAGTGCTGTAATGGTACACGGCATGGCATATCCGCTGACTCCCTTGAGGAGGTCAATGTTCTCGTGTCGGTTTTTCGGATCCGGAACTGAATACCAAATGTTCGTAAATGCAAGTGTGACGGGGTTGGATTTGATGATTTGATGTTGCCTATAGTATCCACCTTCTTCTGGTATCATCAGCTCAACCTCCGCCGCATTTGGGGTGCTAACCTCCATGTAGCTATTGATGTCTTGATCGTGATTACGCTCAAATTCAGGTCTGGAGTATGCAATAGCGGATGACTCAAAACGATAATGCTCAAAAGCCCAAGTGGCCATCACCATGAAAGCCACATATGACAACAGTAAGTACATCAATCCAAACCAGATCCAGTATTCCTCCGATGGAATACCATAAGCCCCAAGGTAAAACTCCCCCATTGTTTTGCCGTACGCGATACAGTAGTCGATTCCGTTGTAGACGCACACATCGAGACTCTCATTACGATGCTGCAACACCATAATACTGCGAAAGCTCCACGCCATTGGATTCACCCAGTAGAGCCACATCAAGTAAGATGACATACTGTCCTTTGTAATTGCTGCTCCAGCAGACAGGACATACAAAAACATTGTAAGCATGCCTACTGAGTTTGCAATTTGAATGTTTGGTGACGACGCAGCAATTAAGTAGAACCAGGCCGTACAGCACTGTCCTGACATGAACAATAGCAGCTCAAATAGAAGGAAAGATACGGTAGACGAAACGAAGCCGCACGCCCAGTAAATGATCGACCCACATATTGCAGTCTCGAAAACAGCCAAAGGAGCATTGCAGAGTGCATATACTAAGAGATACGAAGATGTCCGATAGAAGTTGGCGCCTCGCTGCTTGTAGAAAATTTCACGCGCCTCCATAAGTACATAGTTGTCGATAGCTTGCCTCACACCGAGAAAGAGAAGCGTTGTAAGAACCGCACCCCCGATAACCGCTGTATCGGTTGGGTCAAACTGATAAAAGATTGTGCCGTATAGCAAGCCAACTACGAGGGCCGCAACCATACGCCAGAAAATATACTCCGAATTACATAGAGTGAGCTTGAATTGCCGTTTGATCAGGGTCCATGTACTTGCTCTGAATGACTGAGCAAACTCAGGTCGAGTGAGCAGAATCGAGGTCTCCTCGAGCAATAAGATATCTTCGTCTATCACTATGTCATGTGTCATGTTTGAAAATGCCCATGCAAACTCAAGTGCCGTGCGTGGGGGGGGTTCGTCGCCGTTGCTTAGTGAGTTCACATATTGATTCTGCTTATCTGACCCGAGATCCACAAGAAAGTCGGCAACATTTCGATTTGGTGGGCACTCATAGCCAATTCTTGCAAAATAGTGAGCTGCTTCGCAGCAAGGACCGAAGTACAACAACTCTCCCGCGTTCAGCACAATGACATTGTCAAAGAGGCCAAATATCTCTGGTGATGGCTGCAACAACGACATCACAACTGTTTTGGTCGTTTTCTGTGCTTCTTCTTGTTGGGATGAGACTATATCAAATGCCGTGGCGCTGTCAAGTCCTGTTGTTATTTCATCAAAGAGCAAAAGCGCCTTGTCACCAAACAGCATCTCTCCCAACGAGACTCGCCTACGCTCGCCGCCCGACACTCCTCGCATCATCACACTGCCCACGCGTGTATTTTGGCAATCATCAAGACCAAGACTGTGAATCACAGTGTTGTGACGGTCCTCCTGTCCCGAGACTGGATCGATTAGAAAAGCAGATGATCGCTTTTGAGCACCGGCTTCGTTGCCGCAACACTGGCTCGCAAAAGCAAGAGTTTCGCTGACAGGCATGCTCGAAAAGTGGGTGTCGTCCTGCGCCACATATGCTACATGAGATGGAATTTGCTTCAGCATCGTCGATCTGTCAACTCCGTTGTAGGTAACTAAACCTTCAATGCGAGACGTTTTGCTGGCAGGAAACCGGCTTGCGAGAATCTTGAGTAGCGTTGATTTCCCAGACCCAGGCTGACCGAGTATGAGAGTCATGGTACCTGGAGCAAATGCGACCGAGATGTTCTTGAGGATATGCTTCGTCATAGATGGCTTCTTTGAGCGAATCCCAGTTAGCACACTCCTCAAGCTGGATATCACGGTAGGGGCTGCTGTGTTGGTATTACCACCTCCATCGAGTGAATCCACACATACGGAGAGATTTGAGCAGCGAACTACGACTCCTGATCGCTTCTCCTGTTGCTCGATGTCCATGCTTTGGCTTGTAATGCGACTGCGTCTCTTCTATCGTCAATTTTTTTTTGCTTTTGCTGGGAAGGTTGAAACTTTGAAAGTGCCTCCAAGGCGCTCACCAACAATGTCGCAGGAGAAAGTACAACGTTGGGGAGTTTCTGTCGTGAAGCGAGAGAGTAACAACTAGAACACAGCGACTCGTCAGGAATGGTTTCTCCAGAGCCACAGCCGTTGGCTGTTGGTTCTGGAGAAACCACTCCTAACTCAAATTCCTGACAGTCCAAATAATTCAGATACCTAATGGGGCAAGGTGTGTCATGTCTGACCAACGAGTCATGGTCAAAATTTACTTCGGAAGTAAATTTTGACCATGACTCGTTGGTCAAGGGCTCGTAACGTCAAACACTTTTGAGCCTGAAATACTAACGGACGCTTGAAAGGATAAAGCATAGAGAATTTCCGAAACCGACACCCCTTGGGTGTTAATGACGACTAAAGTTACATATGGGATAGCCTAAAGTCGTTTCATACGCCACTCATAATTCCTAGCGCGTTCCACACAGCACAGATCGCGTGCCCCTTGGTTACTCCACGAACGGCCCTCCAGTACTACAGTTTCAGTCGACATTGCAGTTGAAATAATAGTTTTGCTCTCGTGTTGATTATGGTACACGAGCAATTATATCCAAGTACGCCCCCACACTCGGACGCAGCCTTCAGCTCTGAATCAGCCACGCCGTTGTTGTAAAGCTTCATCGTTGCCTCCAATTTTCATACAAGAATCGCACTATCAGTCCTCCTATCTTTTCATCCTCATCACTACGCAGTAGTGCTTTCAAACTCATTTTAAAAAACTGTTGACGTCTCTGTTGTCACAACTTTCAAGTGGTCTGGAGTATTCCAACCAAATTTTACTTTTTGCGTTGCCTCGATCACTCAACTCCGTCTGCCAGTCATCTGAGTGCTGTGCTTTGACCAACGTCTTGGTTACGGAAAGTCGCCACGGACACTACAACCAACCAATCTCCATATAACACAAGAGTTGTCGAACGTCAATTTTTTGCAAGCGACAGTGTAAACTATCAGTTCCAAGGTTCGACGACTGGGGCTCCAATTGATGCAGTGGTATTATGAGGAGTGTTCCACAGGTATGCCGTGAGGTTAATCCCCACTCGGCTTTGACTTTTCTAACACTACATGCTCGTGTAGTTGCACGTTCAGCTCAATTGTGGCCCTCGCCCTTCAACCGTCGGGGAGATCAAGCGCCAAGAGCTTGAAGAATCTAAGGCTCAACAAGGGAAATATCTACGATCCAGATTAGGTTGTGCTGCCCCACTGGCTTTCGGCTAAAAATCTTTCGTTACGTGTCAAGCCCGTGCAGAACGACGAGGAACCGCCCACAGAGGAGTCGAAGTTACTCCTGCGCAAATACGTGCGTTGCTATTGTCAAGTGGCCTTATTTTTTTTCATGCTGGCGGCTTTGCTTTCTAGCTTGTGTGGACGCTGTGGTACGGGATCCTTCTGATCGTCGGCATGAGCCTGCTCGGTGGCGACGATGCTGGCGCTTCGGCTCTTGGAAGAGCTCCTGCAGCTGGAGGCAGTGACCTCCGTCACTTTGAAAGCAAGTCCAGGTCACGGATCTGGCTGCTTAGCGCGCGTGAAGCTGCTTCTGTTGGAATAGTCCGTAGAGCAACACCATAGGCTTGAGTGATTATAAACAGCTCCTTGCTTTGGGATTCATAAAAAAAGTCTAGGCTAGCTCTTGGCGTTTGTACAGCCACTACACATTTGATACTGATATCACAAACTAATTATTGTTTGAGCGATGTACCTCCAAAATTTCCTGGTCGCGGTCTCGAGTTTATGCCGAATACTTCGTCACCGCAGAGGGAAAGCATCCATAAGCTTGTCCAAACGACGATTCAACTCGTAGTATCGCATTGTTGTTGCCGCAACAGAAGTAATACTCTGATCGGTAGATTCAACTTTCATTGTCGCTTCTTGCGTGTCGTGAACCAACGCGGTAAATGCCGCAAAACTCTCGGATGTGAACTGGTCCTCCATTTGGGTGAAAGTGCGCTCAATTCGATCCCACAGCTCCAAATATAACGGAGCCTCGATTCGATCGTCCACAAGTGTCAACATAACCTTATGTGCCGAAAATATTGTGGTTGGAGTGGAATCCGGGCTTGCCTCCTTATGTTGTACACCGGTTTTCAGCAGTTTTGCGAACTCATCTACCACAGTTGAAATCTTGATTCGCTTTGTTGGATTAAATGCACACATTCTCTGCACTAATTTCCAATGCTGGCTTGAGCAGATTGTAGGACGTGTCGGTAAAAAAACCTTTTTTGTGAGTACCTTCACTTCAACGTTACCTCGGTTTCCCCATGGCGGACAGAAGAACATATCCTTGCCAAATTTAACAGCTTCCACAACACGCAACGCCTCAACGACACACATGCCTAACGAGTAGATGTCGGACTCAAATGTTGGCCGTGAACCAGATTCAAAACACTCCGGGGCCACCCAGTGAGATGCACCTGATATTCTCCCTTTATCAATATCGCTCGTTAGTGAACTCAACCCGAAGTCTGTCACCTTCGCCTTCTTGTCACTTCCAATTACAATATTGTTCCCCTTCAAATCGCCGTGCACCACGTTGCGTGCATGGAGATACTGAACACCCAGTGCTGCCTCATGCAGTTTCTCCCACAACTCATCCGGGTGGTCCTTCAAGTAACTAACCAGTGTCCCATTCGTTGCGTTTTCACACACGAAGAAGGGCTTGCCGACATGACAGGCTCCAAAGAGTTGAATCACATGAGGATGTCTGAAGGTATACCAGATATCGACCTCGCGGCGAAACGTGGCTAAGTCATTGGATCTTGTGATGGGGTTTCTTTGGCTCAATGCACTTGTAGTATTTGAGCTCGATGACGCCATTCCTGACCATCCAGCCGTGCCTATGTTGCAGCCATCCACATCAAGCCTCTTAATCACGACTTCTGAGTCCAAGCACTTTGCTCGATATACACTACCAAAGCCTCCAGCGCCTAGGCGATTGAACTCATCAACAATCAACTCGTACCACGGAATAAACCACTCCGGGATTGAGTTTTCTCCTTCAAGTTTGTTCTTGACAGCCTCAATTGCACTTATTATTAAATGCACCAGGTCAGATGTGTATTTCTTGCGATTTCTCTCAGTTTCAGACTTCAGGGTTGTGATGAATGCAAGTCTTACTTCATCTGACGTTAGTTCGTTCAAACGAAGATACAAATCCGATACCCCCATCATGAATGCTTCACGCTGATGCTTGTCCCATCGTCGTTGTCTTTCATTTATAGAATCTTCGCTCTCGCCTAGAGATCTCCAGAGTGTGGTCATTCGACGATAAAAGGTGACAATGCTGGTGGTAGTGGCCCTGGTTGCCGACAAATGCACTACAAGTGCTTGATCTGGTGGCATTGTTATTACAGCATAAAACTCGGTCAACAGAGTACAAAACTGTCCTAGCAACGAGCTAGGATGGGGAGAGTTCAGAAAATGCTCGTGCAGTTGCTCGAGGTCCTCAAATACTTGCCGAAAATGATCATTGGTGTAGTTCTTCATGAGATTGAGAATTGCAGTCCAAGACTCTTGTGCTTTGCCAAACTTGTAGTTGTCAAATGTGAAAACAGCAGGTTCTACTTCGGGCTGAAAATTTGTTTTTGTAGCTAAGCGGTCGAGTCCGCTGATGGCAGATGTCAGATTTAAGCGTTTGTTAGGGTCCTTGCAGCACATTTGCCACAGCAACTCTCGCGGATCTCCAGCGGGACATTTGGGGGCATATTCCGCATTACTGTTCTGATCATTTTCTGGTATCCACTCTGACTTGTAAAAACATACCCATGTCTGGTCATCGTCGCTCCAGGGAGTCTCTCCAGTTGCTGCCTCCAGCACACACATACCCAGCGAATATACATCTGAAGCAAAAGAAGCAGCCTCCCCTTGTAGTATCTCTGGCGCCATCCACCGCATCGCACCAACCTTCGAAGACGCACGACTGGTCAAGCCACTAAGCCCAAAACTTGACAGCTTCGATAAGCCGTCACTGCCAATCAAAATATTGCTGCATCTTAAGTCGGCATGAATTATCTTTCTCTCATGAAGATACTCGAGACCCAAAGCTGCTTCATAAAGATACTTCCATAGAAACCGATTATCCGCACCGGTGTCCTTGTGCTTAACAAATTCCAACAACGACCCACCACTCGCATATTCGCACACAAAAAATCTCAAGCCACGAACACGAACAACATCACATGCACCGTACATCTTGATGACGTTTGGGTGTCGCAACTGTTGCCAAGAGCAAGCTTCATCCTCAAAAGATGAAAAGGCTGCGTCCGGAACAAAACGTTTAACGGCAGCGTCAGCATCTAGCCACTTGGCGAGGAATTCACCGCCAACACTGTCATTCGTGACGAGTTTGGTAAGGGCAATTTCAATAGGTTGGATGAAGAGTAGGTTAGAAAAAGCTACCCGAGGTAGTTTTTGCAAAGAATCTGCTTCCGGAAGTTGTGCAAATCGCTTGAGAATTTGAAGCATTCCGTGGTCGCCCTGGTTGGCAGCGTATCGAAGAGCTGAGGTCCCGTCGTTGTTAGACACAGTCACGTCAGCGCCGCAATTTCTAACCAAGTACATGCCCCTGTTCAAATGCTTATCGAATCGCTGATTCCCCGTTCAGGCTCGTGATATTCACGTCGGCATCGTGTTCGTTAACCAAACACCGAACCACGTCCAAGTGACCTTCCACAGCTGCTCTCATCAGCGCAGTATTTCCGTAAACGTCCTTCGCATTCACGTTGACACTGTAATTACCAGCCAAACACTGGACCACGTCCAAGTGACCTTCCTCAGCGGCTCTCATCAGTGCTGTGTCTCCGAGCCAGTCCTTCACATTCACATCCGCACAGTCTTTGTCAACTAAATACCGAACAATCTCCAAGTGACCGCTCTCAGCGGCTCTCATCAGCGCTGAGCTTTTCTTCTTGTCCTTCATATTCACGTCAGCATGATGTTTGCCAGCTACGTATCGAACAACATCCAAGTGACCACTCTCAGCAGCTCTCATCAGCGCTGTGCTTCCATCCTCGTCCCTCATATTTACTTCGGCATGATGTTTGCCAGCTATATATCGAACAACATCCAAGTGACCACTCTCAGCAGCTTTCATCAGCGCTGTGCTTCCGTCCTTGTTCTGCGCATTCACGTCGGCACGAAGCTCGCCAGCTATACATTGAACCATCTCCAAGTGACCGCTCTCAGCAGCTTTCATTAGCGCTGTGTTTCCGTCCTTGTCCCTCATAGTCACGTCGGTATGATGGTTGCCAGCTACATGTCGAATAGCTCTCATCAGAGCAGTGCCTCCAGTTCAGTTTTCGCTTTCACGTTTGCGTCGCACGGGATCAGTTCTTTGACTCGTTCAAGATCGCCCTCCTTCGCCGCAGCGAGAAAGTCTTCAGTCTGCTTCTCCTTGTCCAACGCCACACCAGCAAACTCCTCCTGG
>JAASGX010000824.1:0-13315 GCA_023334415.1 Phytopythium chamaehyphon | reverse complement strand
TAACCCCTTGTCACTGTTTCGGAACAGCGACAATAACCCATTCGTAGCTTACCGTAATTTTGCGTGAAAAAGTGTTTTAAACAATTTGAGTCACCTTTTGAAAATATTCACCGGTTTGAGTCACCTTTAGGAATTTTCCCATAATTAAATATGCATTTGCCAGGAGATGAGGTCGTGCCCGAGACGGAGTGCTCACAGGACGAAGCGCTCACAGGACGAAGCGTACGAGGATACCGACATGAACGAGTGGATTGAATTCGGGCAGTTACGGCGACGAGCGTGTCAGGATGTCCAACAACAAACAAAGCAAAATGAGTTTGGCAAACAGTTCATGTTCGGATGGGTGGGCAGGAACCGCTGGTTCTCCTGATTTTGCTTTGTTTGTTGTTGGAAATGCCGACACGCTTGAGCGACGCACTTGCTGGTGAATCACTGCTTGCCGTGCCCACGGGCCGCATCGTAGCGCCAGTTGTTCGGGTTCATCTGGTTCGCCCGATTGTCTTGCGCAGCGCGGTCCTCGTTGTTATTGCGATTCCCAGGGAGAAGGCACCAGACGATGATTAGCGCTATCGCCATTAGGATGACAACCCCTGGCTCGTCCGCTGGCTTCGGCTTGCTCTCGGCGCGCCCCATCTTGAAATATTATAGTGTGCACTGAGAATGTCCTACTGGTTTCCCTATGCTCTAAATATGTGGATATGGGTGGCTACGGCTTTCTGCAACGCGTATACGCTGCGAACATTTCCACCCACGTTTCTTGCTTCCTAGAACGGTTGTCCACGCCTGAACGCTCGAACCCTGCTTACCCCGTGCTTCCCCTTCAGCCCGCTTCGTAGCAGTTCCAGCATGTTCATCGCAGCGTTGACGTCTCGGTTCCAGAAGTTCGCCTTGCAGCAACTGTTGGTACAGCGCAAGACATTCCGGGTACACTTGAGCACGATCTTCATGCTCGCCAGCCTCGGCTTCACAAACTTTGCCATCTCCTTGATTTCTTTTTTCTCCTTCTTTGACGGTTGCTCCTTCCTCCGGACGTCCACCTCATTCTCCTTCCGCTTCAACTTGGTGAATAATCGAGCTTGCTTCAATCGGTGGTGGCAGCTCGAACACGTGATGCTCGTCCGGTACTCGTCCATCGGGAGCACGGTCGCTCGTTTCCTCAACGCTTCCACGAACCCTTTCACTGGTCCAGTAGCGTGGCCTCTGATACCGTCTCGACGACTCCAGTCGCCGTATGCGATGCACACTTGCTTGCTCACTCTTGGCACGAGCCGCTTTGCCAATGCGTCCAGCGCTGCCATCTTCGCCCGATCCTGCGTAAACCTCCATCGAAGGAAGCCTTGTTCCGAGCTGAACGCCAGCAGGAACCGAACATGCTGCCAGAAGAACTCGAGACTGCCAAAGTACTTGTCGTAGCTCGATGTCTTGAACGACGGCATTGCACGGACAACTCCACCGTACCACGGTTCTCTTTTCTTCAAGTCTTCGTTCCACCGGCGAAAGTCGTTCATGCGAGCGAGGTGGCGGTACTCTCGAGTCGTGATCTCCGTGACCTTCTTCAGGCGTTGAACTCGACGAGCCGTTCGTTGCTGACGGAAACGCCTTCCTCGCTTCAAACGTCTTCGAGGAAGTCGACCCACTGTGACCGCCGTGACGAGCGAGCGCATACCAGGGTCGATGCCGATGAGGACGTCTGGCGAGTAGTCTGGTCCAAGTTTGAACAACTCTTTGGCAAAGCTGTCTCCCTCCGCAAGCTCTTCAGGAGTCTTCACCTTTGCTTTCTTCTTGGCTGCAGATCCATCTTCCTTCTTCTGCTTCTTCTCCGACTTGTTCACCACTACAACAGAGGTCGTGGTCAGCGGTCGTTTCATGGTCAATGACACTGCATAGCCATTCGTCTTGACCTCGTCAGCGAACTCGCGGTTCTTGGTCTCGAACTGCTTGACATCGAACATCTGGCGCAAGATCTCAGAGCGATGTGTCTGGAACGTCTTTCTTGTAAATGGTCGCTGCGAGTCCGTTGTTACCTCTCTTGCAGGAACTATGTTCAGCTCGTCGCGGAGGAACTCCTTGACATTCTGATGGTTGATCAAACGAGAGAAGATGCCAAACAACGTGGTTGCGTTGATCTTGACGTAGACAGCCTGATACGACGTAGCAACTGGTAAGAGGGAGTACACCCTGGCTCCCTTCTGCGATGGGTGCTTCTTCACAAACTTCTCCATCCACGAGAGCATGTCAGACAGCTTGCTGATGAAGTGGCCGCTGTTCGCACGAAGCTGCCACTGCCACGGAACAATCTTCAACCACTCACGCAGCTCCTTCTCCACGGGATCGCTCGTGTCGTCCCACTCGGTCCACACAGGTTCCATCCGACCAGTAGGTTGCTCGTTCTCATCGAGGACAGCGATCTTCTTGACTCGATAACAGCTATCCACAAGCTTCTTCACGTCCTTGTACTTCATCTCGATCTTGTTCTCCGGCGCGTAGCGGAACCGTATGTATTGATGCAGTCGTCGACGGAAGCGAAGAGCGAGCATGTTCTTGGTATTGATCTCCATGAGCTTTGCCATCTCGTTGATCATGCCAGTACCGTTGACAACGCTTTCCGAAGCATAGGAGATCTCTTTCTCTCGACCGACCCAGTACTCCAGACAGGTCCGATGGAAGCTCGGGTACTTTGGCGTAGCGGAATCTCGATCACGAGCTTCGGTGTTGCCAAGCACAGCAGCGCAGCAGCGATAGAAGAACATCTGGTCGAGGTCTGGAACGTCTTCTCCGTCCTTGCGACAGTGAAGGACGTGAAGGTTGGCGAGGTGCCAGGCCTCCAGCTGCACTTGCTTCATGACGACGGCCACGCGTGCGAGCTCGATCTGGAGCTCCGGAAGCCAGCACACTCGCGAGAGCTTGCAGATCACGCTGGAGTGGGTGTCCTTCGTCGAGTGCTTGAGACGGTAGACCTCATCCGGCGGTACGTCGCCCTCTTGGGTCTCCCTGACAGTCTCGAGCACGAACGGGGGAGTTTCGGGGACGGTCTCGAAGGGGGGCTTCTTGCGCTTGTGTGCCATCGTGGAAGATGTGGAATGAGGTTTGATGCCTGCGACAAAAACTCTCGTGGTCTGACATGAAACTTTTGTACTTGCTGCTTGTATGAGCAATTGCAAGAGAATCTCATTCAATGATTGCACACTCATTTCAAAAAATATTGCTGAAATAGCCATTTGAGGGGTGGACATTTTCAATGCATCTTGAAATGAGGGAAGGGAACGCTATGGCCTTAGCGAGGTTTAAGGTTTATTCTTCAGCCGCCACTCCATTTTTGCAAACAAATCAGCATGAGCGGCTTCGGTAAGGAGAACGCGCGCCTGAAGAACGAGCTGGCGAAGCGCGACCGGGCCGAGAAAGAGCAGCTGCAGGCAAAGCTTGCAAAGACCAAGAAGGCGAAGAAGGATTTGAAGCAAGAGGTCACGCGGAAGACCAAAGAGCTGGCTATCATGCGTGCCGATGTAGCGTGGAAGGACGATATGCTGAACCTTGCGAACGAGTCACTGGACGCCGCGAACAGGATGCTGGATGCTGCGTGTGCCAAGGCAGCGAGGAAGGACGCAATGCTGGCAGTCGTGCGTACCGAGGCAGCAAGTAAGACCGAAGAGCTGGCAGACGCGCGTACCGAGGCAGCGAGGAAGGACGAAGCTCTGAAAGCTGCGCAAGAGTCCTACCAGCTTGTGATTGCAGAACTGCGACAGCAACTCGCTACGAAGGATGTTGCTATTGAGCGCAAGAACACTGAGATCGCAAACATTCGTGGAGACCTCAGGCAGGTTCAAGAACGTATAGTTGGCTTCGCATCTGGTCATGATAACATCATGGCGCCAACGATTAGCAAGCGTTCGATAGAGATGGTGTCAGGTCGACAAGACTACGTTTCCGACACGATCTCCGAGCTCACAGTAGGAGGTTCCTACTCTGTGGTGAGCGAAAGATCAACGGCATCCCCCATTGACATTCGCAACGTTGTTCGAGAGAAAGCGGCGGCGCTTCTGAAACGCAAATGTGAAGAGAATCCAACGGCGCATAAAAGGATAACAAGAGCCGGCGCTGACGATCTAGTGTGCTTGAGTTCATCTCATCGTTGAGATGAACGCAGCGTCTTCCAATGGAGGGCTAGCGCCCGTGGAACTTTGTGTAATTGCGTTGAAGTAGTTGGCTCGAGATAGACAGAAATGTTTAGATTTAGCTAACTAGACCGGATAGCATGCTTTTTTTTCTTATGCACATAATACGTGGCTTTGGTAGCACAAAGCAGGTTGCATTTCTCGCATCTCTTGGTTTGGTTGTTGAGTTCGCGTTTGCGCTTGAGATTCTTCTCTCGGTTTGTGTTGCTCTTGCAGTATTGCATATGCGCATGGATGAGCTTGATGTCGGATCTTGTCTCTCTGCAATGTTTGCACTCGTACGTCTTGACTGAGACCCCCTCGGTGGCATTACTATCCCATGGGACGTTCTTGACCGTGAGCGCTGCATGAACTCGATAGTTGTCTGTTGAGAACGCGGCTCCCGCATGCACTAAGTCTCCCCTGAAGATGACACTCTCCCGCTTGCATCACAATTTCCTTCTTCTTGCTCTCGATCGCTTCATTGAAGCACCCATCATATACGATAAGCTTGGTGTTGTCCATGAGCGCAAAGATGATCCCCGCTTGAATGGTTGGTTGGAAGTGAATCTCCTTGTTGCGGACGAACCCAACGCCGGCTCTTGCATGAGTAATTTCGCGCTTCGGGAAATCTTGATGTGGGGCTTGTTCTTCTCCATCCGATAGGCTCCATAGCACGACCCAATTCTTGGGGACCCAGCGCATGTCATAGGTCTCCACCTTTGCGCTCAGGATTGACCGTAGTTCCTTGAAAGGCGCCTTAGTGGGGAAGAACCCCTGCTTTCTGTGTGGGTCCATGACTGGATCGCCGATGATGTCCTTAAAGATATCCGCAAACTTGACGGAGTCCATTGCGGATAGAACCTGCTCAATGAGTGCGGATGAGACCACATCTCGAAGGCGCATATACCCCCGATCGTTGTGCTCCTTCAACTCCTTCTCCATTTTGGATGTAGGCGCGCCAAATCTCTCCCTCAACTTTGTCAAGTTGCTGCAATAGTCTATATCATTATATAGTCTATTAATGCAACTTTATCAAGTTGCTACAATAGTCTATACCACGTTATAGTCTCTTAGATCAACTTTTTGGTAACCTAAGCCCGTTCATTCAGTGAAGAAGTTCCTCGATTGTCATACGTTTGCTTTCTTGGCAGGCTGTCTGAGGCATACGAGGGATCTCAATGCACGTGCGCAATAGTCGTTGCGCGCTGGACTTGGTGTAGTTTTTTCAAAGCATATGGAATAGCCCCGACTCTCTCGACTCTCTTCTTGATGTTCAGAATCGCTTCAAGTCGAACAGCGTGGATATCATAATCCGTCAGGATACGTTGGTATGGCCATCGTTGAATCCCCAGTGTTCGCGAGATTCGCATAAGAGTCCGCCCGCAGATTCCGATCTGGTAAGCTGCTTTATAGGCTGGGTAGTGGAAGAAGCTCGCCAGATAGTCGAAAGAGATGATCGCGGTGCCTCGGTTGGTATTGACCTTGACAACAAACAGGCGATAGTCAAAGGAGTCACCGTCAAGATTCATGACTTCAAGCGTGGCGATGAATGCTGGCAGATTGAAAATGTCCTGTTTGCGCTGCTCTTCGGCGTCGGTGTCATGTTTAAGCTATTAAGCCCAGTACATACGGTACTGTATTGTGATGTGCTTCAACTGGAGTACTAGTGATCGCATGATCTTCCGTTTTACGCAGTCTTGGTAGTCGTTTCAGAGGATATTGCATATTTTAGAAAGATCGAATGGGGATGAGCACAGCCATATTACTCACCGTTCGTGTTGATGAGTTCAGAAAAATGTCTAACGAAAATAATACAGCAACGGTGTTACACGCAAGTAGTTTCGTCGGAGTTGCTCTATGGGATTCTGAATCTTTTGGAACGGTTTTAGTGTCTGGCTTTTTGGCTAGTGCGTATGGGTACGCTCTGAAACATCAATAATGTCTAACCTTGCTACTCTCCGCGCCACACATTCCAGTTCTTAGAACGTTCCGACCGGTATCCATAGCATGCCATCTTTGATTTCTATACAAAAAAATGTCATATGTAAGGGAAATAGCTCGGTCTCCGTTTGTGGCCAGTTTCTTCGAACGTGTTCGTGTCTACTTTGCCTGTCTCGAAGTTCGTTTCGAACCGGTCGATTTCGTCAGTTTTTGATGGTGGAGACGACTCCATCTATATCCGCTGACCACATTTGCTGTGGCGTCATGGCTTCAAGCTCTTGAATCTCTACTGCTTTGCTTTTGACCGCAGCTTTCATCTTCTTCGCATTTTCATTGGTGAATGCTCGGTAGCTCATCCCGACCAGATAATCGTATTGCTGAAGCCCCGTTCCGGTTGCGCGCGGATCTGTTTCGAAACTACTCTTTAACACTTGAAGCAGAGATTCTTCGGTCATCGATCGCTGGTCGATCTTTCCAGCTTTGACGGCCTCGATGAACTTCGCTTTGTTCGATAGGATGAGCATCTCGTACTTAAGCTGTGTGATCATTGCATCTTTGCGCTTGACATACATCTCGAGACGGTAATCAAAGTAATACCGAATGACGTCATAGACTGTCTCAAAGTACTGCAACTTGCCTTCTTTGTTAAACAGATACATGTTTGTTTCGCTTAACTTGGAACTTAACTTCAGCGCCTTAACGATATCCTTGTGACCCATGTTCTTGTACATGACATATGTGTCCTTCTTGAATATCAATTGGAAATCAACCACCGTGTCTGTGTTTCCATACACAACGTCGTCTAGAGGCGATTCCTTTTCGCTAAGTAATTTCTCGCAGAACTTCTTGTAGTCATCAGTCCAAATTCCAATAGGTAAGTCAGTGATCCGCATCATGCGCTTGTTGTCATCAAAGTTCCAAACTGCATATGTGCTATACTTACGATCACCGTCGGATTTGATCTCTCCGGTGAATCCACGATACCACGGCATAAGTTGCTTTGGTTCTTTCTTGCTGAGCAATGTCTTAATGTAATTCGCGATATCTAAAGGATTGTACTTTAAAACAGAGGTGCTGAATCCGGTGCCAATGCCGAGAGCTCCATTGATAAGAATCATGGGTAGCACAGGAACATAGTAATGCGGTTCAATCTTCATTCCATCGCTCTCTAGATGTGTTAGTAGGCAATTATCTCTATGATCAAACATCTTCATGGCAACTGGCATCAGTTGAGTGAAAATGTATCGAGGAGAAGCCGCGTCGGCGCCTCCAACCAATTTTGATCCAAAGCTCCTCTTGGTTCAAGAAGGTTCAGATTATTTGAGCCAACGAAATCTTGTGCCATTGATACAATGGCCCCATTTAAGGATTGTTCTCCATGGTGATAATCTGTTAGCTCAGACACCTTGGGTCCGAGTTGGCCTACCTTCATTTCATTCTTAGTGATGTGTTTGAGTGATACAAACATGATCTTACGTTGTGATGTCTTGAACCCATCTAAAATATTAGGGATACTTCTAGCGCAATCGTAAGTGCTAAAGTGGATTAGTTCATGATTGATAAAACCACTAACATTGCACTGGCGAATAGTGCGATCAATACAGCTCGCGGGATCATATCTGTTGAGCAGCCACTCTTTACGATCATCCGCTCTCTTATTGTTAAATGCCAGCGATACACTCTCATCGCATTGGTCATCACTCTGAAAGGAGATCAGTTTATTGTCAATGTCTGCAAGAGCTTCGCGCGCTTCTTTGGCTGTGCTGGTACCCAGACCCTTAAAGTATTTAGTCTTAAACGCCCCCCTTGCATTCTGCACCCATTCTTCATATGAATGTAAAGTGTAGAACTCAAGGACAACATTTCCTTTGAAAACTTTAACAATCGGCGTAATGCAGTAGTTAATGAAACCCCGCGCAACTAGTGCAGGCCAAAAGTTGTGAAAGTAGTTCAAGATCAATCCATTGATATGAGATCCATCAACATCACTATCACAAAGACTGACCACTCCGCCATAGCGCAGCGTTTTCATATCACCATCATTGTTGTAGGTAAGTTCATACTTGAGGCCAATAATCTAAACAATATTTTTGATCTCTTCATTGGCACACACTTTACTTAAGGTAACATTGCGAACGTTGAGTAGCTTTCCTCGCAGGGGGAATACTCCAAACTTTTCTCTTCCAATGACATTCAATGCGCTCATTGCAAATGTTCTGGCTGATAGTCCCCCGGTCAGGATTAGTTTAGTCTTTAGACTATTCTTTGTTCCTGCCCAAGTTGCATCTTCAAGATTGTCAATCTCACAAAGGCGGTTGGTCTTTGTTCCGCTTGTTTTTGCGAGATCCTTCATTTGCTTATCATCAGAAATCTGAGACATGCTTTTGAATATCGTAGATGCAAGAATCTTCTTCTTAAAGGCATCGCTCATTATGTATTCGCTTCCGTATTTACTCTTTGGAGTTGTAAGACATTCTTTAGTCTGAGAGTTAAATGTAGGGTTCTCAATAGTGGATCTCACAAACAGAAACATCTTGTTCTTGACATCAGATGGCTTTACAACAATCTTCTTCGTTGCAAGCTTCGTGATGATTTCTTTTGAGATCTGGTTAGATACATTATCAATGTGTGTTCCTCCGAGGTTAGTGTAAATACCATTGACAAAGGATACATGTTGAAATCCGCTTTCAGAGAATACAACTCCAACTGACCATCTATCATTGGTGTCATCAATGATGAGCTTCTCTCTCTCAGGATGAGAATACAGTTTGATATAGTCTTCTGGTTTCTTAATCGAAATCTCTGTTCCATTGAAGTAAGTCTTTACTTTAGCAGAAGAAGCATACCCAATGTCAATTAGGCGTCTTTTGATGAGCCCGATAAGATCATTGGTGAGTGATTCCATTCCAAATCGTTTGAGATCTGGCTTGAAGAACACCTTTGTATAAGGCTTCTTGCGCGTGCCCCTAATCGTTGGTGGAGACTTCTCACTCACGTTGTTCTTCCATGTCTGCACGTAGTGCTTCTTAGTTTCTGAATCAATTGTTTCGACTGTAAATTCATTGCTGAACAATACGGCTAACGATGCACCAACTCCATTTGTGCCTCCGGTTGTTCGTTTTTCTGAATCATCACAGTTGCTTCCACTGCGAAGCATTCCAAATAGCATCTCAGGCACATAGATCCCAAGTTCTGGCTTAATAACAACTGGAATACCAGTGCCATTGTTTTGAACCGTATTTGAGTTCTCAGGTTGATTAACCTCAACTTTGATTTCTGTACATGTTGGATCTCTGACTGTGTGATCAAATGCATTCAATAGAATTTCTTCGTAGATACGAATGAGGCCTGCATTATACATTATCTTCTTTTTGACAATCATTGTATCATCAAGATTACAGATGAACATCTCTGCTTCAACGGGCTCGCACGATCCAATATACATTCCGGGACGAAGTAGTGCATGCTCAATATCTGAAAGAGCTTGATACTTGTCCGCGGCTGACATATTGTTAAATGTGTTTACTCGAGGTGTGAGATATTCTGATCCTGGGTATGGATATATTAGCCTTAAAACAAATCAATTTTATACATATGAAGAGCAAAACTGTGCGTAAAATAGCATTCCTGCTTACTATTTATATATACAAAACAAAAAAAAATGAATAGCCTCTATCGTTTGATGCGGCTAGCTGCTATTCGCTGGCAGATTCGCAAAATAATGAAGCGCCTGAATATCCATGTTGAAGATTTGTGCATGTCTCGTTGCGTTGGATTCAATCGCACAAACCTGGATCCAACAGTAGCCAAACTCTTCGACGAGTTGGAGCGACTGAAGGCCATTGAACAGTTGAACTAAAACCTGTCTATACCTATCAAATCTTATATTTTTTTACAATGAGAAAGTTGATTCAGATCTAAAATACATATGTTTTGCAATAGAGCATACAAACCATATGTCAAGTGTGTTTCCCTTTGATATTACATACCCTGACCGGATTACATAATATCAAACCTATCATATCTAACCATATCAAACACTCTGTGCTTTCATTTCTAATATATAGAATGACATGATATACACAAGCACATCACGCACGCATTGCGCATCGTGCTCTTGCAATCTTCTCATAATCGCTTTTGCTTCGTACTGATGAAGACTCGTCAGTCTTCCAAGCGCGGATGTCCGCCGGACGAGGCCCCGCGTCCCAGAAAGACCTCGCGGGCATTGACGGGAGATGAGGTCGTGCCCGAGACGGAGAGCGAGTGCTCACAAGATGAGATCGTGCCGGAGACTGACAGCGAATCGTTCTCATCCAACGATCGTTCTACTGCAAGGTGGGCTCTGCTCAAACAACAACTACGAGATGCCTTCCGACTTCTTCGGGCGTTCCTGTTTATTCATATGGAGGACGACCGCGTATGGCTACGGATCCGTGGGTTTCTTCAGTTCCGCAATCGATCGATCTCGTGGCTAGCGCTCTTACGTCTGCGAACTCACCAAGATCTCTCGCTGCCTGAATTGCTGGAAGAGCTCAACGTGTGCGTTCCCAAGAACAAGACGGAGGATCTCAACCGCGAAGAACTCGAGAACGTGCTGTCCGCTCTTCTGTCCGCTATCCTCTCTGGAGACGTGAAGGAGTTTCGTCCGCTGTTCGAGAAGAACGCCAGCAATCGATGGAGACACTCTTCGGAGAGGAGTATCGCCGCGAGCTGTCAGATGGTGGGAACCTGCGCGGTATCCCGAACTTCCAATCATGGTTCTCTCTTCGCAAACGAGAGCCAAGACGTCTCATCGATCGATCGCTCTCAGACCTGAATAGGTTCCGACACACGCGCGCATGGAGTGCTGACGAGGACAAACATACTGCAAAGTGTAATGCGTTCAAACGTCATCCGACCCGAGCTCAAGAAATGACCGATCTGACAGTTAGCAAGAACGCGCTAACCAAGGATCGCAAGACTCAACAAAAGAAGAAAACGTGGTCAGACGAGCATGAACAACAATATGACAATGCAATGACTGAAATCAAGCAAGTGAGTAAGACTCTGAAGACGGAAAAGAAACTCATGATCCGTCGGACCCGCAAGTATCGTCTGTTACCAACGAAAGCTCAACGTAAAACACTCAAGCAGTTCATGGGCACGTGTCGCTGGACCTACAACCAAGCTGTTGCGCATCATCGCAAGACGAACGATTTCAACGCTGGTCGTCTTCGAGATTTGTACGTGACACAAACAAGCAAGAAGACGCGAACATATCCTGACGGTATGAGCCCGCCGCCAGAGTGGGCGTTCGAGACACCAAAGAACTTACGATTCAACACACTGCGGACATTTGAATCGAACGTGAAGAGTGCGCACAGCAATCTGAAGAACGGGAACATCAAGAAGTTTAAGATCAACTTCTTAAGCAAGAAGATATCTCCATCTTTCACTATGAGCGAGGACGGAAAGGATGCCTTGATTACAAAAGACAAGTCTGGCGTTTTCCACCTATCGATCTCAAAGCTGAGAGACATTCGGGTGAGAATGAAGTCACTCGTGGATATCTCGTGTGAGATCGACATCATCTACACCAATGGCTTTTGGTATGTCGGAATTCCTGAGTTTGTTGAGCCAGCCGAGTTCAAGAACAATGGGAAGTGTATCGCGCTGGATCCTGGAACGAAAGCTTTCATGACAGGTATGGATCTGGAAGGAAACGTGTTGGAGTTTGGACGCGGAACAGGGACGTATCTGAAAGCAATTCGAAAACGTCGAGACGCGGCACAGAGCGTGATGTCAAAATTCAGGAATGTGAAGGGCAAGCGATCGCGGTTGCACTACCGAAAGTACGTGAGAGCCAAACGTACTTTTACGAGGTGTGTCGCCAAGATCAAGAACTGTGTGAAAGAACTTCATTACCAGACGTGCTCTTATCTGATCAAGCACTACGACGTGATCTTACTTCCGATCTTCCAGACAAAGGACATGCTGAAAAAAAGCAACGCGCGCAATCACGGGTTCAATACGAGCATGCTGAGCCTGAATCATTTTCAGTTTCGCCAACTACTTCTGGCCAAGAGTGAAGTGATGGGCAAGTCAGTCGTCGTGTGTTCCGAGATGTACAGCAGTCGAACGTGCGCTCGCTGCGAACGTCTCCATATCAAGCTGGGAAGCGCGGACGTCTTCAGATGTCCTCATTGCTCCTACACCGCCGGTCGAGACGAACAGGCGGCGTTCAACATCCTGCGATATGTGACTGCGGGATCACTGCAGACCCACACCTGAACGAGTGAGTCTGTTTCTTGGGTGCGAACAAGACATTCTCGCTAGAGAATAATGACATCTCTACACTTTTGTGTAGTTGTGTTGAAGTAGTTGGTTAGAGATAGACAGAGATGTTTAGATTTAGTCAGCTAGATCGTTACGGCCATTGAACATGGAATGATTCTCATGTGGTAATTGCGTGTATTTTGTTTGTTTATTTGTTTGAAACACATGTCAATGCGCCACACATGCATTCGAAACTAAGATCGTTCCCATAGTGCATTAGCAATTCATCTTTGGCCTTGATATTGTTTCGCGCAATGATGACTATTCGATTTGCAGATCCATATTGGAACTTCTCTTGTAGGCAATTGAAGTTCTCGCAATGGTGATTGATGAAACAGCTCATATTGCCAGCGTTCGCCGCGTCAATATAGATGTTGTCTTCAATCATCATGGTATAGTGTTTGTAGTTGCGGCGATTCACCTCCAAATGATCGATAATTTCCCCGACATACTCAACAATCAGGGTTCCTTCCGGTATATCAACCTTTGCGCGCACCCCAATTGATCTAACACCATTTGTGTCAAATAGTTCAATCATATGCTCATGAGTCTTGAAGCGGTTGCCACAATTAGGGCCACTTCCACAGTTGTCATCAGTGCAAATAATTTGCCTTGCCCGATTGAGGCATCTATCACCGCAACGATCTTTGCACATACAAACATCATCTGTAGTTTCAACTTGAATCTGGTCAATGCCAATGCTGATTTGTGTTCGTCGCTGAGTGAGCTATTCGTGGCAGCTGACGATGCCTGAATGGTGATCTCGAAGTCCAGGAGAAACCTCGTCAGGTCCGTGCCTTCCTCGTACTTGAATTTAATGAGGAAACTCTGGATGTAGTACGGATCGCCGTGAAGAGCTTTGTCCTCGTAGCGCTCGCGAACCGCCTGGTAGATCGCGTAGG
>JAASGX010000823.1:0-13324 GCA_023334415.1 Phytopythium chamaehyphon | reverse complement strand
TCCTGCCACTTCGAGCTGTCTCCGGTCTCCTTTGATGTGAATATTGGGTTTCCCAATAAGCGCAAACACAAGAGGAAGCCGGTGTCGCGCCGTCGCTACTTTTCATTGGTCTCGGAGCAAAGCTATACTGTCCGTCGATGCCGACACATCAGATGCAATGCTGGATACTGGAACCGCGACGTTAATGCAGCCATCAACATCGTGAACCTGCTCAAGTTCGAGCTGCAGCACGGCATCCGCATGCCAGCATTTACCCAAGGGACCAAGTTCTACGACAGCATCATGGTGGTGAAGGCGACGAACACCACCACACGGGAGCCAGCTTTTGACTGGCCGTCCCGTATCACACAGTAGAGAGGTGGAACCCTTGACGTGACAGTGGAGGAGCTTCAGTGAAACATGTGTTAAAAAGCCAAAATAGAAGACTCTTGACACGGTCAAATATCATATCAGCGTCTTCGCCAATGTCCGCCTCATTCTCGATTTCGGGAAGTATGAGTGCGGCGCAGATAGTGGTGGCGGTAGCGTTCGTTGTTGGAGCGTCTCTTCTTTCCGATACGTTTGCTCACATCCGACGACGCACTACTCTCTCTGCACCGAGACGTGGAATAATGTACAGGCTCATACCGACATGGTATCGTGTAAATTTGCACTGCTCCCTGACAGTCTTCAAGGAAGTCGTTAGCCGTGTTGAGTCTGGATGGGGGAACGTGCATCCGCCCATCACAACACCCAGTTTTGAACGGGGGTCGCGTTGCTGTCGCGATTCACTACTTGACCACAAGGGTGCTACCATGACTCTGCTCAGGTGTTCGGCGTGAGCCATATCAGCACAACCAGGAACACGGATCAATTCGTTGATGTGGTTCGCCCTCATCTGGAAGATCCACAATCACTCTTTCTCATAGCGCTGCTAAAATGGTGTGTAGTTCCAGACGGTTTTGCCTCCATTTGTGGATTTCCAATGTCGTTGGCGCAATTGGTTGTTCGAGGTGAAGCGATTCGGTGACCACGACGGATGGTATTACCGGAAGGGCTTTCCTGCATTTAACATGCAGGCATTTGTTGACCACAAAAAGCCGTTCATGTCAATACTCTACCAACATTCTCTAAACGAGAAGGGTGTGTTCAACATGCCATAACTAGGGCAAAAGTTGTATATATGGATCCATCCTGGCTACTGCATTGTGGCTGACGCAGCTACAAGCTTTTAACAGAAGTAAAGACTCCATACAACATTTCGCTGAAAATGACCAAGAGCGAACGTTTGTACAACCTCCGTTAAAGATTGAGCTTTCAGAAAGACGAGAATGTCTTTGTTGAAACATTGCTCTCTAATAAGCTTGATACGATCCAATGACGCCATTTGATTGCTTGTCGATTCGCCACTTGTATGTGATGCACAGATGAGACCACCAGTTAGCATATCACCCATGACTTGGTTGTGATTGTGTTGGTGGCCTCCCATGGAACTTGGTCTGCGTTTTTTTTCTCTTCTTTGTTATGGGTTGGAATCGCTTAGAAAAATTACACCGTACTTGGGCTTTCTTTTTGCGCTTTTGGAATTTATGGTTGGGATACCCAACTTATTACACGCATTGGAGGTTCCACTAGCTTTCGGCATGCACCTGGTACAAGGGATATGGGTTGGATATAATCCCACGGCATTTTGCATTGCGGAGAAAAACTCTAGCATGGGTACCCTTTCCCAACTCCTTATTGAAGTTCAAGGTGGCACTGCTTGCTTGTATACTCAAGCGAAGTAAGACCTACTAAATGCCACTCAGTTGAAATCTTATCCCTTCTATTGAAAGCTATGCTGACAGAGGAACCGACTTCTCCGACGCGCGCAACATAGTGCGGCACTGCTGCACGGCGCTCGCTGTGCAGTGGGTCGCGTCCCAGCACTCGCCATAACTGTATCACTTGACGTTGCACGCTCATCTGCAACATTGCTGGAAGACGCTGTCTCGCCAGCAGTGATGGGCTACCGTACGTGCCTAGCAAACGGTGCGACATGGTTTTCTCACTGATGCGCTCGAGCAATTCGGTCTGCCGCGACTCCTTCGACAGAAAACTCACAAGGATTTGGTGCATGTGGAAGCTAGAGGGACGTTAGGCGAGCAAGCAAGTGTCGACAAGCAAAACCACGCTTAAGACCACTTACCAGCTTGCTGGCCAAGGTGCAAGAAGACTCGTCTGGATCGTGAGGACTGCCATATTTGCGTCGGCGATCACGCACAGAATACTCGACAGCAACTCCGGCTCGTTGTTCATGGAAGCGAGCAACGTCGACTTCCGCACAGCGAAGACGCGCGGATAAGCCAGTTCGATTGGCACTTGATTCAATGCACAGCGCTCCTCGACGCTTATGGAAAGCATCAGCGTGGCACGAATGCATGGAATCCTAGCAGAACACTAGCGCGACGGGACACCTCTCAGTGATGCACTTGCTAGAGCCCACTGACAAGACAGCTACTGCTACTGTGGTGGCGACTACTGTTACTGAGGATACATATACCGCAGCCATTGCGGCTGCGGGCAAAGATCCGAAAGGTGACAACAGTATTGCAACCGTTCCACTAGCTACCCTGGTTTCCCCTGGCAAAATGGCACAGCCTGCGGCGGAACAGCCTGCAGCACAGCTAGTGTCGCCAACGCTGAAACGCAAGAGTTCGACCAAAATTGCTCACGCCCCCGCCACCAACCTCAGAGTCCCCGATCACGGCCAGCTCTGCTAATCCAACCGAAACACCGCCAATACGTCACTACCTAGGAAAGCATGCAGCCAAATCACTCCCCATGTGAGCAGGCTAAAAACAGCTTGGAGCAAGTAGCAACCAGGCAAGCACCACATTGATCATTCGGGGATCTTGACCTAACAAGTCTTCGCTTCTCTTGCGGTTTCTGTGCACGGGCTTTCCTGCGCGCGTTGGGTACCCCAATCACCTTTGACCCCGCCAGGGTGAAGCACACAATTTGAATGTGTGCGTGGCCAGCAGCAAGTGAGAAGGTGGACGCTCACGTAGAAGCATCGGTGCACGATCAACCAGCAACGCGAGGTCAAATCGGCACAGAGTTATTTTATACGCTAGGAAACATTGCTGCCATCATAAATTGAACTCACGCTCCATCTTTGTTGCATTTCAGCACAGAGAACGGAGGAAACACCTCAAATTGCTTGGATTCAAATGGAAGTCCACTAACAAACACTCCACTATCATACCATCCGCACTTTCAAATCAAATTCTTTTTGTCTTGGACTCCACAAAGTGTCTGTGGTCACGCCGCTCGTCACCGTTGTCACACAAATCGGGACAGCGTATACCTCTGCATTTGCAGAGCATTTGCATCACCCCCGATATCGCGAACAACACAAAAGATCGCAACCGCTAAAATGCGGATGCTCTCGCTTTTGGACAATTGATTGTATTGACCACTTGACAATAGAACGGGTTAGCCATTTATCGTCAGCATAAAATTGAACATCTCGTGGTGTGAAATGTACGCCTTTGAGTAGGCTGGCATTAAAGCAGTACTTTTAGCGGCGGGTCTGTGCTCTGTGGCTTGCGTGGCCTTTTCGTTGCAGAAGAACTAAACGCACACACAGCTACGTTGTACAAGAAACTCTTTTGTATGAGCAGCAATTTTTTTACGACCCAGCCACTTAATCACATATATGGCGAAGGGTTGTGAATCTCAACAATGGCCTCTGTCGCGGTTGACTATGACTGTCCAAACTCTCTGATGAAGGACAGAGTAGATTAGGCTGTCTTGACTCTCTTGATAAAAATTACACTTGACCAGCTTACTGCAGACCCATCCCCACAAGAGCGCGTCTTAGCGGTCCTCCAGGGACGCTTGATTTCTTCCGGAGGAAAAGGGCAGCTTCGCTCGCAACGCACGCCGGCGGGAACGGTTGACAAACGCGACCGAACTGTTCCCGCCCTCGTGACCTCACGAACAGAATCCCTGACTTTGAATAGCGGTTTACTTAGGAACCCGGAGTAATCCGATATCCTTTATTCATACATATCAGATCGAAATGAATACTGCCTATGATTAAAATCCAGAGGTCGTTTTATTTTGTGGAGCCCCCATACTCTGGCGCAGTCACTTCCGCACACCCCCGGTCTCCTGGGGCGGCGCGACGACTGCGGGGCTAAGCGCGCGCTCCCGGCGCCTCCGGCGGCTGCGCCTCGCCCAGCGCGTGCGTCGCGCATCTCGCGGCTCCCCGGCGCGTCTTCCCGAGCGCCAGCCGCGTCCTTCGAGCGCCAGTCGCGAGCGCCAGCGCGGCCTTTCTACGGGCGTTTCTCCCGGCGGCCAAGGCGAGCAGAGCGGCCATGGACGGCGCGGGCGCCACGTCCTCCTACCAGCCCAGGCCGGCGGACCGGCCGGCGGCAGCGGGGGGCGCGGGCTACCGGTCCTCGGCGTCCGGCGGCCGCGGCGGCAGCTACCAGACCGGCGGATCGAGCGCCGGAGCTGGCTCGGGCTCGGGCTCGGGCTCGCAGCAGCTGCCGCGGCGCAACTCGGGCGGCTCCTCGGCCAGGGACAGAGAGCGCGACCGAGAGCGAGAGCGAGAGCGAGAGCGAGAGCGAGAGCGAGACCGCGACCGCGACCGCGACCGCGACCGCGAGCGAGACAGAGACAGAGACAGAGATCGAGACCGCGAGCGCGACAGGGACCGAGATCGAGACCGAGACAGGGACAGAGACCGCGAGAGGGACCGAGACCGAGACCGAGAGCGCGACGGAAGGCGCGGGCGCTCCAAGTCGCGCGAGCGCGCCAGCGGCGGCTACAGGGACCGCGGCGGCGCGGCCCACGGCAGCCACAACCACTTCGTGGCGGCTGGAAACCCCACCGTGCGCCTCCGCGAACGAGGTAACCTGCTGCAAATGCACCGCAACGCCGGACGGCGCGCCAACCTGTCGCCGCGAGAGGTCGCCGTGCGCGTCGTGGGAATGGACACATCGTTTATGAAGGTGAGTGGCAAAGCCGTCGTGGCGCGCGAGGGCTTTATCGCTAATGCGCAGTGCTCTCTTCGCTAGGACCCCGAAAACCCTCAACTGTCTGAAAAACTAGGGTACCCCGGCGTCTTCCCAACGAACAACAATTTCCCCGAAGAAAAGTTCCGCTTCCACGCGCTCCGCAATGCGGCATTCATCAACCCGCTGCCGCGCGGGTTTGGAGCGCAGTGGCATCTTCAATACTCTCTTTTCACGGATAAGAAGCTGCCTGTATTTGACGAGCTCGTGCAAGCGACGCGCGTGATTCAGCGGATAGTAAGCGGTGCGAGTGACCCCAAGAACATCAGTCAGCCTAGCACAACAAGCTCTCCGGCGCCGACAGGGGCTGCATCGGGGACATCAAACGGACAGGAAAACGTATTTACAGCCTATTTAATTCGGAATGTGCGGCGAATCGATGAGCGGACGAGCCACCTCTGGATGACCGAGCTGGCATCTGGGAAGAGGAGTATTCAGGACCTTGTGCAAGCGTACGGTGTGCCATTCAAGCAATGGCGGCCAGTGCCGAACGTTTCCAAGTGCCCCTTGCTCGAGTATGTTGTGCGATACCGGCCAGGCTACGCCGAAGCGACCTGGTTCATTCGCGTGAACGTCATCTACACGGAAATGCATGAAATCAAGCGTGACAGCCAGTATCGCAAGGGTGACTGGTTTTACAACCCGCGTCGACTCCAGCGACGTAGCCAAGGGTGGACCGAACAGCTCATAGACTACCTCCACTCGGTTGCTCGCCTTTCGAGTAGAACTCAGACTACTAAGAAGCTTGACAGCGCATCAAAAGCACCAGCTACAGGTTTGGCAGCATCATATAATGTGCCAGCATCGCCGGCTATGGTCTCTAGCGCGCTAGCTGACAAAAAGATTGGAGTTCCGAATCGCCTTCGCGGAGATGTGGGCGTTGAGAACATCTCTACTCCGAACACCCCAGCAGCGTCACCTCCGCAGCTACCAAACTCAAGTGCTGCATCTACTAATGGCGGGGTGGCCGCGATTGCTTCCCCACAGCTTACATTTCATGAGAAGTGGTCGTACGTACTCAAGCTGTCTGAATTCCAGTTCAAGGCTGGTTTGCTAGATCGGCTGCGGTACTTCGACGGACTACTATCGTTGCTTCAGAAAGTGTTATCACCACGGAATCTCAACGGAAACTGCTCTTCGGTTGTCTCTATTGGAGTCAACGAAACGATGGAACTCGTCACTGTGATTCAGACGCTTCTTCCGGAGATTTTGATTGTGCCCGATGCAATGGTGCTCTTGGTCAAGACAATTTTACAGCATTTGCGGTACTTGCTGCCTCCGGGAATGCCAGTGCCTGATGATCTCGGTAGCTCACTTCATGAAGAGTTGGTGTCGTCACTTTGCAATTTGCTGCGCGATGTCCTCTTGGGCGGCGCTGATGTTCTTGTTCGCCTCGACGACAACAGTGAGTTCGAACGTTCGCATGACGAACTACTTTGTGTACTATTCACTCAACATTGTGTTGCTGTGTCGACGAAACAGTCCCCACGGCGTGGCCAGAATTCGTGTTCAGCGAGCGATTTTTTGACCGCACAACGCTTAACAAAGACGAGGTTTCGAGCACCATTGCTCGCTGTCAGCAGAAGGCAAAGGAAATCGCTGGCCGACTACTACGCATCCGACAGGTGAGTTTGTTTCGTGTGTGCGTTAATAATGATAGCTAAATTTCTGGTGAGTAGGGCACCTCGGATGGGTCAATCCTATCGTCAATGAAGAACGAAGCGCAGATATTGCAAACGCTTGACCGATTCCATCGCATCGACAGCGGGGTCGACATTCAGCGCGTTTATAACGAGATCTTTGAGCCGCTGCCTACTCAAAGCGCAGAGCTGCCAGTTGACGTGGCGACGCTGTTGATCATTTGTGAATGGAGCGTTACCAATCAACGCCCTCTCGAGTACCGCTATCTATCTGCGTTGTCACTCATTGAAATGCACAGTTCGGCAGTGCTTTCTTTCGGCAAAGAGTACGTCTGAATGAATTGATGTGCATATGTTTTTACACTACACACTAACTTGATTTCATTACAGAAATGGGCTGATCAAGAATTGTGGGGCAAAGGATCACGTTCTTGTACTTCAGAATGCACTGCAAACGTTCCTCCAACGATTCGAGCCCAAAGCCATCACAGAGGTTACTCAAGTGATCGAGTTGTTTTGCTTGCTCGTTCGACGTCGGTTGTTCAGTGTCTCGAGCTTCGTCGAGTTTGCTGGAAACTGCATTGAGAGTGCTACCCCTTCCAGCATACAAAACAGTGCCTTGCTATCGCTTACGAAGGACAAGGATGCATCAGCAGGAGCGACAGTTGTGCACACAGCGTACAACATCGAATGTGCTCCGGGACATGGATACAAGTCAAACGATATTGCTCTACTGTCAATGTCGGACCGCCTCAAGTTATACCTATGGCAGCTTCCTCGTGGGCCGTTCCCACTGCCAACTTGCGTGGCAATGTACCCAAGCAACTACGATGGAGAGCTCAACTTCATGAAATGGCTGGAAGTCATGGACTTGCGGAGCGAACACTTACAGTATTCTAAAACGCTCGAGCGTGCTCAATCTCTATGCATCTACGTGTTTCACACACATGGACAAGTTAACGACTCAGCTGGCGACCTCAACCGAGTGATGCGCGAAGTTGATTACCAGGGCAAGGTGGGCGAGCTGGTCTCAGCCGTCAAGACAATGTGCGGACACGACAAGGGTCGCTTTACGCGGTGGTTC
Organism: Phytopythium chamaehyphon; assembly: GCA_023334415.1. Classification (NCBI taxonomy): domain Eukaryota; phylum Oomycota; class Peronosporomycetes; order Pythiales; family Pythiaceae; genus Phytopythium; species Phytopythium chamaehyphon. The sequence continues at coordinate 5,555 of JAASGX010000823.1, read as the reverse complement.
CTCCACAATATTTACGAAGAGGCTACTTTCTTTCGGTTTTCCGACTTCGGCAGTGTCGAGCACATTGTTCGCCTCGTTTGCTTGGTTCTGGAGATCGTCGACATTTTGGCGCTTCTGGAAGTGCTTGTTCACTTTCTACGCCGGTCACCTGTGTACCTCGTTAAAAACGTTGTGCTGTCGATGATTGAGCGTCATGAGATTGCGTACTGTGCAACGGGCCAAATGCTGTTCCTTTTGCAGTCATTCGTTGACCGTTTCAACCGCCTGCCATCGGCATCTGCAGATGACAAAGTTGGCAGTGTAGCCAAGTTCTTTTGTAAGATGTACTACAGCCACATCAAGAAAAAAGGCGTGGACAAGCTCGACCTACCATTCTCTCTTGTGAAGCAAATTGCCGAAACAGCAAGGAAGAATCAAGAGGCGAACAACCAAAAGCCGAAAGAGATGGCTCTTGAGGTGACGAATCCGATTGCTCGCATCCCGCCACCGCGCGAAGTCATGCCTTCGGACCTCAAGAATGCACTTGCACGGGCATTCAAGGCGCTTCAGGCAAAGTCGTACGAAAGCCCCAACGGCGATGGTACAAGTGTTTTGAAATCGTCCACCCCGGCACCAGCGTCCACCCCAACGCCACTTCAAAGTCCAGATAGCCAAGCAAGTTCAACTGAGGGAACATCGTCTTCGTCGTCAGCTGCGACTTTTGAAGCACCTGGGTATGGCACACTTTCGTGGGCTGATATTGTCAACGAAGCTAGCCCCGAGGCAGATATCAAGAGCCGAGACAGCGCAGTTGAGTACGCCGTGGATGCAATCAACATGAGTATGATCTCGCTGTCCGTTGGATCATCAACAAATGCAAATGCAACTCGTGAGCGCCGGACACCCAACTACGTGTTCTTCTTTCGCGCCGTGCTGATCGAAGTGATGGACAAGTGGATGGCAAATCTGACGGCGCGGTTGAAGAGCAACTGCAAACGGCCAATTATGACGCCTCACTACATTCATCGATGCGTGCGGATGCTTCGAGAAGTCGTGGAGCAGCATCCAGACGGGGAGGAGTTCCAGGAGAAATTTTCGAACACACTCGTCGTATGGCTGCAAAAGGAGGTGCTGCCAGGTTTTGCCGGCGCTGAGCCACCTAAGCGCTCTCGCAACCCATTCCTGAACGCTGATAACAGCAAAGAGGCGTTTGCTCTCAACCAGAAGGGAAAACTTGATCGTCAGCAATATGGTCTGAAGGCGTTTCTCGTGTCGCTCATCGTTCACAAGGTTTTGGATCTGTCCCAAGTGCTTCGATTTGTGCTCGTTCCGTTATTTCCGCGTCTGGTACGTTAGCTTGGCTCACATGCTGGAAGGTCAAAAGTGCTCATAGACTATGTCATTTATTCAGAGGCGTGCATCGCGAGACCCTCCTCCGAATCTGCCAACGCAGCTGCTGGCGATGGCCTTGGTCTTCCAGCTCTTTTCAGAGCCGCCTCAGAATGTACTGTTGGAACCTCCGCAGAAGGTCGTCATGTTCGATGAACCTGTGGTGAGTTTGGCCCTCTTTTCTGCAACATGTTGTGCCAATATTGACGAACGATAATGGATAGACAAAGTACCACCTTCGCTTCATGCGCACGCAGATACCGGCGTGCCTCATGTTCCCGCTTGTACACCTGCTTTGCCAAATTTCGTACCAGCTGGAGGAGAATTTTATGCTTCGCAAGCGCGACGAACGCGGTGTTGTGGCCAGTGTAACTCTGTTCAATTTGACATCCGATGGCATTGTGCGAGACATCATCTTCCACGATACCAAGGAAGCGCGCGAGAAACATATCCTCCCTGCGTACCACAACAAAAAGGAGTGGCACACTGCTGTCCTCATGAGGCATTTCTTTCGACACCCACAGTCGCCAGCCGAGGATCAAAACGACCAGGTTCAGCTTCTCAAGGTCGAGCAGATTATCGAGCAGATGACGGTGTGGAACCTGCATCGTGGCGGATCTATTTACCTGGACTTGCAAATGAGCCGCCAGCAGCGCAAGGTTAAGAGATCTAAATCTGCAGCAAACCGTTCAAACTCAACAGCGCGTGTATTGGGAAAGCGAAAGGCACCGCCAACACCGACCAATGCAGATAATCGGCCGATCAAGCGTTTAAACGACGGCCATGCGGACGAGCGACCGTCATCGGCATCCACTTCGTCCTCTCGAGCAATGACAACTGCAAATGGCCACATCAGCAACCAGGATTTGAATGATCTTGCGTCACTACTCCAGTGCATGGCCGATGAGGACTCAGCAGAGGAGGAAGAAGCCGAGGACATGGTCGACGAATCAAGCAGCGCGACTGAGCTTCTGTCCAACATGATTGTGCAACGAACGCTGAAGCGATCACTTCAGTCAACTGATACAGCTGCGCCATCCGTGTCGCTGTGTGCTGTATCGTCATTATCGATTCCGACGTCGGTGCGTCTCCCATATCTGGCTTCTCTCGTCGCAGAGCGCAATTTAGACGTCGATAATGAGCCCCTTCAGCACTCTCAAGGCGCGAATAGTAGTGGAATCTATCGGAGTGTTCCTCCATCCCAGTTGACAACTACCGAGATGCGAATGCTCGTCGCTGCACGGGAAGCTCAGAACGCGGCGCTTGCATCACTGTATGCCGCAACCGTGTGCAGCATTTCCAGGCGCACAATGGGATCTGTAGTGGCAAAAATTCTGCAAGTCATGGAAGATGACGTCAAGTATACGCGCCCCGACAAGTTTGCGCGTCGACTGAACGCCACAATGGCGGTGCGGCTTGTATGCGGAATCATGTGCACCCAATCAGGCTCTGCGTTTTTGCCTCGGTACATGATGTCTCTCGCATCTCAACTCGAGTGGCTGTATGATGGTTGCACTCAGTACGCCATGTACGCTCAACAACCGCTTGATGCGTCGCCGCACGTGCTGTCGGCTGCTGGTGCGATTGCTCTGTTGAAGAGGCTGCGTCGGAAGCTTGCTGTTCGGCTGCAGCTCGTGGGCGTTATCGCGCAGAGCAAGCACGTAGCACTGACTGTGTGCTACCGCGATCGCATTGTCAAAACGCTATTTTCGCTATTGGCGACACCCGTGGTAGCATCAGGCGCGGGCTTGTCGCTTTTCAGCTGGATCCTCGACCTCATTCCAGTTGTCAACACGTCAGTGCTCCATGACAAGCAATTCGTAAGTAGCCTCTTTGTTCAATTCGGCGCAGGATGCTGGACGAGTATTGATATGGCTTTTATCTTTTGCCTACAGCAACTCGTTGCCGCACTGGAGCTCCCCTTACAACTCAAACGGCGGGTTTGGAGTGTTTTCCCAAGGCCACTGTCTGGCGCGGCGCCTATCCTCGTCCAGCGTCAACCCGAAGACGGCGAAGGTTCCGCGGCAGTGGACCCATGGGCGCTGTTAGAGCACGCCCCGCAACTGCCAAGCGATGACGTCGTTCCTTCATTAGCGCACAAGGCTCCGCGACGTAGTCGCCGAGTCTACCGTTGCGCATCCTAGTTAGTTCCCCGGTGTTCATCTGAAGAGAAAAGAAATATCTACTAAGCAACAACGAGGTGTTCAAGTCCCTATCCGCTGGTCGTTGATCCACGATAGCCTGAGTTTGTTTGTGCTCAACAACAACAACGCGCCGTGCCAGTGCACCACCAAGCAAAACACTGGCAAGCGATGACCCAGATACGCCACACGTTTCGATCATCGCGTCTTCGAACCATTTGTGAGGGCTCAGCCCACGTCAGCCCCACGGCGTCTACTTCTGCTGACAGAAGATCTCAGTGGAGTGAATTACTTGAAACACAGGAGATCGAGATGTAGGAACGAAATATAAAGTGATGTTTACGACAAGCTACAAAGATGACATCACTTAGGAGGGCTATTTGGTATCGTCATCCTCATCTTCAAACCCGACCCACGAGACGAAGGCCATCAGGAACTCCTTGAAGTGGATAGAGCCGTCGTTATTCCAATCCATCTCAAGGAACCGTTGCTCCCAAATGGCAGCGTTAAGCGACTCGTCCGACTCGGGATCGCCTGTTTGGTGGATGGGAAAATTTGAACATATGACCAGTGAGGCTTCGAATACTGTTTCATACCTCGGTGGCGAGCACGGATAGACGTTTTCTTGGTTGGAGAATGCAGCGTCGTACTCGTCTCCAGTCGTGATGACATTTCGCTCCTGTTGACTTCGTGAGGCTGATGCTGCGATGCTTATTGTGGTAGATAAAAACAACCTTACCGGTTGATGGTCCCGTTCCCATCAACATCGAACCACAGGAATGCGTCGATCGCAAGTTGGAAAGCGATTCGTAGTTTGTTACCCTGTTCGCCAGCCAACCAAGAGATACGCTTACGGCTTGCCCAAATCAACAAAAGACTGGAGATATCGCCAACCTCTCCAAACAAAATGGCTGGACTCGGGCTCGGTTTTCCTTCAGTTCCGCTGTCCCGACTGCTCAAATCGGTGGTTGGTGGAATTGAGAACAAGGCGGAAAGCTCAACAAACCTACATTGGGGCGTAGAAGATGCTCAGCCGCTCGCTCTCAAGCGACGGGATCCGCTGTGTTGGAGCAGCAGAATCAAGACTGCTACGTTACAAAAAGAAACGAGCAAACGAGTGCACAAACTCACATGAAGTACGAATCCAATGGCGAGGCACACGAGGAACTCCTTGAAGTTGAGTCTGCCGTTCTCGAGCATATCGGACTCCTGGAAGACTTGGCGTACCTCGTCCTGCGAAAACGTGACGCCTAGCTTCTCGAACGCCCCGACCACATCCGAGTACACGATGTAGCCCTTGCTCTCGTGATCGAACTCGGCAAACGTCGAGCGAGTGCTGTTGAACGCTTGCTAGTGGTACAAATCGAATATTTCTTTAGGATCCGGTTGTGACTCGTGACATTGGCAGGCAGAGGCACGCACGGCCACGAGAGGGAACTTGAGCAGGATGCGGGTGAACGGGTTCGAGCTGCGCCACACGAGCGTCCGTTAGCTGGCGGCCGGCATTCACCAGGCCAGGGTGTCCCCACTTGTCCTTGTCCTCGAGCGACCGCTTCCTCTTGAGTTCCCGCAGCGCGTTGGTGATCCTGTCGAGCCCCACGGTCAGCAGCCGCTCCACGTTCCGTTTGCAATCAGGAGGGTGTGCGCCTCCTACTTGAGGTCGAGCGGCGTCACCGCGCGCGTCGAGACGTCCAGCGGCCGGATCGTCGCCGTGGCCCCCGGCCCGCTGGCCCTCGCGGCCGCGTCGACGGCCGGCGGCTGCGTCGAGTGCTTGGCGCCCATGTCGAGAGCTTCTCCTTGGCGCGTCTTTTCGCGAGTGTAGCCATGTCGAGCCCCAAGCGCCATTCCGTCAGTATAAAACAGTAAACCGGTTCCAGCTCGAGCATGACCAAGCCCAAGGGCGCGGTGGCCGCGGACGCCAAGAAGAAGAGCACGCCCAAGGCACGCAAGCGCAAGGCCAGCGACGCCGCGGCCGGCGCCAGAGCCAGCGCGGCGCCCGCCAAGCGCTCGGCGGCCGACGGCGCGGCGCTTGGCGCGGCGGGCGGC
>JAASGX010000822.1:0-13330 GCA_023334415.1 Phytopythium chamaehyphon | reverse complement strand
TCTCGACTGCAACAATAGCTCCCTCTGCTACAACTGCTGCACCTGTGGCATCAACGGTAACTACCAGCACAAGCGAGGCTCCAATTGCTACTGCATCCCCAGACTCGTCCACTTTTGCGGCTGTTGAAGGCGCGGCTTGTTCCACCGAAGATGTCGATGCAGTCTACTCACTCTACAGCAACTGCCGCACGCTATTCGACCTGTGCGTAAGCGATTCAACGTACCAAATCTTCCCGTACAACGGCACTCATGCCAACGACGCCCAAATCAAGGCAATGGCGGAGTCGGACGCATGTGCGGCTGTATTCACCGTCGTTGTGTTGGCGGACTTGAATGCATGCACAATGAGCGATCTACCGCTTACAGCCGCTGTCGAGACACTACTCAAGATCCGTGTCGACCTGGAGGACGACCTCGGGTCGGCTCCTGCTAGCACAGAGTTTCTGGAGCTTCTCGCTTGGCGCTACAGCGTCGACCTAGCCGAGCAGGCTGGCGAGCCAAGTGACAGCAGCTCGGCGCTCTACGCCGAATACGAGGCCAATTTGAACGCTGTGATCAGCAACACGACCATCCGCGTTAACTCGGACTACTCGATCGACGTCATGCTCGAGAACGGCACGTACGTGGACATCGCCGAGGGCTACTCGACGCTCCTGAGCGACGGGACTGCTGGGCTGACGCAAATGCCTGGAGCTGCGATCGCGAGTTCCTCGACGAGCGGAGACAGCAGCGACGTCGAGGACAGCAGCAGCGGATCGGACAGCTCTGCTGCCGACTCGGCCAACACCAAGACTTCTGGAGCTGCTGCAATTGGCGGCGGGGAGTGGCTCTGGACTACGCAGCTCGCAGTTTGCGTGGCGGCGTCGGCGTTCTTGTGGCAGTAAGGCGAACAAGCGTATAAGCGCCAACGAGCTCATGAATGAATTGGAGAAAGGTTATTATTGATTGATCAGCATGTTGAAACGTTGAAAGCAGTTCGTGCAGCACAGCACCTTGGAGTCATGATCATTTTGAAGCAGAGCTTTGGCGACTGCTGAAAGCGTGACTAGCAAGCGAGGCAGATCCCATGATCAAATATCGACCACCTCGGCCTCAACACCATTTCCCGCGGGCTTGGACAGCGTCACCATGAGTCAACCGCCAACGCAAATCTTGGGAGCTGGCGTGGAGACTCGCCAAGGCGCCAAAGTGGCCGGCAGCTCTGTCACAGACAGTGAATCCTCCTGTAAAGGACGGCACGGTCTCTGCAATCCAGATGGCTCGCAGGCGCACATCGCATCACCTCTACTGTAGGACTGACGCCCCTGCCACCGTTGCATTGCCTTCGGCTGCTCCGGTCTCACCTGATGGCAACCCAGTCATGGAGCACGCTGTGTGTCTCGGTCCCGGCGTGGTCTCTACGGCCACTGCTTGCTCTGCAATGCACTGTTGCGTCGGACTGACTGACTGCCAGTCAAGGCTAGAGTCTGACACGCGCCATCGGACCAGAGTGTCGGAGTCCAACATATCATCGCTGCCTTGCGTCGTGCCTCCCGCGCCCGCCGCGAGCTCTCCTGCTGCTCCTGCTTGGCGCCTCCGATCGATCCCATTCACACTTGCTTTCGAGCTCGACCCCCGAGCGCTCCGCTCTCCAATCGCCCACGCGACCGCGCGTACTGACAGCAAACTGCTCGGGTCATGATAGGCTGCACGCGTGCTATGCTGCTCCTGGCAATGCTCCAGATGGCACTGGTGGCCGCTGTTGCACCCTCGGCGGCCTCGAGCTCCTCGGACTCTGCGAACGTCACGTTCGTCGTTGCTGCAGCTTCGGCGTCCTCGTCATCCGGTTCGAACTCGTCGTCCGAGGACGCGACGCCGGCGCCGATCGACACGGCCACGGGCTCCTCCTCGACCTTCCAGCTCGTCGAGTCCCAGACGTGCAACGAGACGGTCGCAGACTTCATCTACCTCGTGTACAACAAGAACACGGCGCTCTTCGACACGTGCGTCAACGAGGCGCAGTACCAGGTCTTCCCCTACCTCGGCACGCACCCGTCGGCTGCGCAGATTTACGCCATGGCGACCTCCCGGCCCTGCATTGCCGTCTTCACGGGCGTCGAGCGAGCCGGACTGCCGCAGTGCGATATCTCGGGCATGCCGCTGCGCGCGGCAGTCGAGACGCTGCTCAAAATCGCCATCGACGTCGAGCAGGACCTAGAAGACCCGCCTTCAGCTGAACGTTTCCAGTACATGATGGGGTGGCGCCGCGACGTGAACCTCGCGACTGCTGCTGGAGTCCCCGACGACAGCGACTCGGAGCTGTATTCCCAGTACAAAGCCAACCTCGCGGTTGCTCTGGCGGACACCACCATCCGAGTGCTGGAGGACTACACGATCATCTACCAGCTCGACAATGGAGTTTGGACGAGTGACGGCACGACGACGTTCACGGCACTCGGATCTGGAAGTGGCAGCAACGACGTCGTCGGGACGGTCAATGCCGGAGATTCGGACGACACCTCAAGCCAGACTGACGCTGACGTCGGAGACGATTCAGAGGCAGACTCGGCTTCGGCGAGCTCGTCAGGATCCAGTGCTGCTGCGTCGGTGGTCCTTTCCACGCCATTGCTGGTTGGGGCTCTCCTCCTCGTATCGATGCTTGCGTAGGAGTTGCTTGAGTAAGAGAGTGAGTGGTCGCGTTGCTACTGTAGGATGGAGCGCTGTGAAGTGCGGTTGTAGTGCCGTGCTGTCTGGTGTGTCGATGGTTCCTTGCTTTGAGGAGTCTGGCACCGCTATCTATGAACTAAAAGTGCCTTAGCGTCGTTTGTCCATGCCTATCGCGTTCCAGATTGCATGTTGCAGCGCTCGCTCGACCAAGAAGAGCAGCTGGCCTGATCACTCCGAAGCCACCTCGTTCTTGGGCAAGTGCTGTGCGCGTTATGCCAAATCCTGATGACCATCCTGATCAACCAGCTGGAAGGCTGATCTGCCATAGAGAATAAAGAGCTTCGGCAGAGACTTGAGTTTGACTTCATGTGACCACGTACCGCACCACATTGCCTCGCAGCAGCTGCATTATCGGTAGGTTAGAGTCTAACCTGTGAGCTCTAACTTAGAGCTCACAGCGCACACGTCTGTTGCCCAGTTTGCATTCTGGCGCGCACGCAACAGAATATGATGTATTCACGGCTTCTACTAGTTCTCTCAGTGCTCACCACGGAATCGCAAAGGACTAATGCTAGAACGACTGGCAACTCGACGTTCGCTTTGGCCGAGATCCCCACGGCGACGCCCAACTCCACCACGTTTTCCTTCGTCACTGGGTCCGATTGCAATTCGTCCGTGATCTCAACTGTCTATGGCGTGTACACGAAGAACCGAAATCTGTTTGATGAGTGCGTGACCGACAGCGCGTACCAGATTTTCCCGCACACAGGCACGTCGCCGTCGCGCGACCAGATTGAGGCGATGGCCGACTCGGTTGCGTGTGGAGCCATCCTCACGGCCGTTGTGCTTTCTGGTGTGCCCGAGTGCAACGTCACTTCGATGCCACTTCGCGCTGCCGCAGAGACCATGGTCAAGGTCGGCGTGGATGTCAAGACATATCCGACTCAACGGGCGAAGACCGTGCCGTCCTCAGAGCGGTTCATGCAGATGATGCTTTATCGTCGCGACTCGAATTTGGCTCGTGCAGCAGGCCAACCGTACGATGCTGGATCTCAATTGTTCAAGGAGTTTGAGGCCAATCTCAAGCTGGTCAAAACTAACAAGACTGTGCGGTTGCTCGCGGACCTGACTGTCGAGTACACGCTAAGTAATGGGACTGTAGTCCGTGGCTCGAGTTTGGTAGCAAACAGCTCGTCAAGTGATACAAACAGCAGCGGATACAACTCAATGAGCTCGAGAACGAACGACACAACTTCCAACCAAGTCGTTGGGTTTTTGCCCGACACCAACTCCTCGACTAAGGCGACTTCGGCAGCTTCGAGCGCCTCAAACTGGCGCGTGACGTTCGTTGTGGTTATTGTTGCGCTGGTGAGACTAGCAAACGCTGCCCCTTGACCAAAAGGCCAATTTCGGGTGGTGACGGCAGGCTCTATAACGTATGGTCAAATGCGAAAGCTGTGCGTGGTTGCACTGTGAATCACTTCGTGCTTGTGCGTTGGTTGAAGATCTAACCACCCAGGAAGTGCTGCACTGCACTTGTGTGGCTGGCCGACGATGGAACGGGCACTTGGGCACCGCGCGATCGTACCGGAGCTCATCTAGAGCCACTTCAACGCGCTCAGCCACGAATTTTTGGGATGCTCGGACACTCTCGTCGCGCAGTGCCGAGCTTGAACCCAGCGGTCGCCGAGAAGTGCCGTCCGCTCGTGCCTTGAAGGATACACAGTAGCTGCACTCCGTTCAGGATTCCTGGTTGTCAATTCACGATTGAGCAGATCAACGACCACTCCAATTTGCAGATTTCATCGGCGTCGCCCAGTGAATCCGATGTACGGTCTGCATTTCATTGCTTGTCAGACTCCGGACGAAGCTGTCACGAAGAGGAGCTTCCGAGCACGAACCTCAACGCGTTCGGGGTGATGGGAAGTCTGAATATTTGCCACACTCACCATACAAATTCCAAGATAAGCGTCTGAACTCTTGTGCACATCCTGGTGAATTTCAGCTTCAGTTGACCAGCGTAGAGGCCAGGAGCTCTCGCGCTAATCCGCCTCGGTCTCTCGCTTGCAAGTCGGACCGCACCGTCGTCGCTCTCGCTGCTATTCACAGTGGCGAGTCGAACCCAGCAGCTCCCGGAGAACACCCAGGCGCTACTCCACCATCTCGAGCTCTCGTCCCCTTCTCTCGTCTCGCCGACACGACGCTCCTTTCCCGCTTGCTTCCCGCGGCTGCGCCTGCGGTTCGCAAGCGGCTGGAGCTCCACCGAAGCTCGCCCGCGATTAAAACCCGCGCTCTGCGTGTACACACTCGGCGTTCACAGTCAGCCGCCACTTGTCGGTTGGTCACGTGCAGTAGCGCCGACACTTCCGGACTAGCGCCATGCGTGCTATTACCTCGCACTCCGCGACGCGGAGACCGCCGCTGGCCGCCCTGCTGGTGCTCGTCGCGTGCCTGCGGCTGATCCACGCCCAGTCGGCGCCGACGGCCGCGCCGACGTCGATGCCCGCGAACGCGACGTACGCGTACTCCATGGCGACTGCTGCGCCGACTTCCATGCCGACGACGGCCTCGTCCTCCTCCGGGGCGGTCGACAGCGGCGTCGCAGTCGGCGACGACGCCAACGGATTCGCCGAGAAAAGCGACAGCGTGGCCGTGAGCGGTAATGGCGATGGCGAGAGCGGGTCCGAGGCCAGCACCCCGATCCCAACGGCTTCAGTCGGATCGTCGACGTTCGCGCTTGTCGACAGCGTCACTTGCGACGACGACACCATCGAGTCTATCCAGTCCCTGTGCTCCATCAACCGCGCCATGTTCGACTCGTGCGTCGCCTCGAGCGGCTATCAGATCTTCCCCTACTCGGGCGTCGTGCCCACAGCCGAAGACATCACGGGGCTCGTGGAGACCGAGGCCTGCATGGGTTTCATCACCGCCGTCGTGCTGCTCAACATGCCGGCGTGCACCGTCTCGCAGATGCCGCTGCGCGCCGTGTGCGAGACGCTTCTGAAGATCTCGGTCGACATGGAGGAAGGCGCAGCCGCACCTTCCGCCGAAGAGTTCCACGAGCAGATGGCGTGGCGCCGCGACTCGGACCTGGCCAAGCAGGCGGGTCAGCCGTACGACAACGGGTCGGCAATCTACGCGGCCTTCACTCGCAACCTCCGTGTCGCCTTGAGCGACAGCCATGTCACCGTGCTGTCTAACATGACCATCATCATCGAGGACCTCGAGGGCGAGGCGATCGACATGGCCGACGGCGCAGAGGCGGCTTTCGACATGAGCGTGGACACGGACAACGAGGTCGGCACCGTCGAGGCAGCAGACGACGATGGCTCTGCAGATCTCAGCGTAGTGTCTGAGGAATCCGATTCCGACTCTAGTAACACAGAGGTGGCTGCGCTCACGTCTGGCGCTTCGATGGCTCGTGTCGCCACCCTTGTAGCTGTTGCAGCAGCCACGACTCTCGCACTGCTCGCATAGGAAGGAGCTCTTCACGTTATGAAAGTTGTCAATGAGTTGCGTTGGACGTGCGTTTGATGGCAATCGAGTCTATTTACTGGTATAATCACTCACGGGTGCTCAGAACTTGGCCTTTCGCTGCTTGGACAGCTCCTTCTTGGCCATCTTCTTGTCCTCCTTCGTCAGCACCAGCGGCTGGATGATGGTGCCCGAGCGCTTCATGATCTTCGGCGCCGTCAGCTTGTTCGTGGCCGACGGTGTGTTCCAGTCGCTTCCCAGCGGGTTGCGCATTGCAAGCTCGTACTCCTCGCGAGACTTGAACGGGTACGGGATCTCGGCGACCGTGAACTTGGCTGCACGCTTGTCCTTCTTCTCGTTGATGAGCACCTTGGACATCTTAGCGTCCTTGCGGTTCGCGAGCACTGCCTTCTTTGTGTCAGCGGCAAGTTTCGCAGCCTGCTTTTCGCGCTGCGTCTGGCGCCACGATGTTTTCACGCCGTCGCCTGCCCAGCTCCCCCAGCCCGACATGCCCACAAGCTTGGCGATCTCCGCACCCTTCTTCACTTGCGTGTCCGCGTCCGCCAGCGCCTCCTTCTCACGCGCAATATCATCCTCGTCTTCGTCTGCGAAAGCGAACGCACGGCGAACGAGCTCATCTTGGGTAGGAGCCGCTTTGTTGTTGGTGTCGTCCTTGCTCGTCTTGCTCTTCTTCTGGGTAGATTTGCTGTCGTCGCTTACCGGAGTCGCATCGGCAGCAGCCTCCGTCTCCAGCTTACGCTTCTTCCCGGTTGTAGCAGTGGCATCAACATTCATCTCCACTGACTTGGCCAACGCGTCGATCGCAGACGCCACATCGGCACCACTCTGCTGCTTCTTGGCGAGTTGCTTTGCCTTCTTGCCAGTCCGTTTCTTTTCCTTGGTGGCAGTCGACGACAACCATGGGTTCTCGCCTCCCTGCTCCTCCGCATCGGCAGTAGGCTCTGTAGAGGCAGCAGGGGCAGGGACACTTTGCTCCTTCTTGCTCTTACCATTCTTGCTCTTTCCATTGGCACCAAGCTCCAGGGTTGGTGCGTCGGTAGCGCCAACTGCAACCTCAGTAGATGCAGTAGCGACGCCGTCGCCAAGATCTACAGCGATCGCACCAGACGCGCGAGCCGACAAACCCGTGTCCATACTCACGCTGCCGACTTGAAGAGCACCCTTCGGCAACGCCTTGCTCACAGCCTCGCGGTCGTCAGCGGTTGCCTCGACACTCTTCTTCTTCTCAATATGCTTCTGCTTCTTGCTCTTTTCACGAACGCCATCTTCGTCATCCGAGTTGATGTAGTTCTCGCCATCGGAGAGCAAGCCCTCGCCGTCGCCACGCAACTCGCGCAGCAGTTTCTCAGCCTCCGAACGGGCCTTCTCGCGCTGCTTTTCCACGGCGCGCTGCATGAATTTCATGCCATGAAGTCCCTTAACCTTGCCAGCATTAGCCGCATCGTCATCGATCTCAGTGATCAGCGCATTCGCCTGCTTGGTCAGACGCTTTTGCAGCCGCGTGACAGCGTCCTCCTCCATATCTTCATCGCCGTCTTCCTCGTCATCACCATCTTCATCACTATCGACAGCGTTCATCTTACGACGAAGCTCGTCACCACGGCGAAGCTGCTCCGCAATTGCTGTGCGGGTATCGTTGTCGGCCAGCACACCACGCTTGAGCTGGTGCTTGACCCACTTGGAGGTGTTTGTGTGTTTGAGAGTCAGGCGCTCTTCGGCGCGCTTCTCGGCCATCTCGTCATCCAGCTTCTGCGCTAGTTCGGGGTCAAGCTCACGCAGCTGCTTGCGCTGCTTCTCGGCAGCCTTCTTGTCCTGCGAGTTGCGGATCTTGTGATACAGCTTACTCTTGATCTTCTTGATACGCTTCTGCTTCTGTTCTTCATAGAACATGAGCGCGCGCAGCTTGGCAAGCTCCTTCTGGCGCTGCTGCACTTCCAGAACAGACACCTGCTTGCGCTCGAGCTCTTCACGCTCGTCCTTGGCCACGGCACGGTCGCTCAAATCTCCAGCGCGCAATAGGTCGGCAACGCTCTTCTCGAGGTCTGTCTGAGCCGAGAACTTGCTCGTCAGCGCTGCTGACGTGAGTGTGTCTAGCTTCGGCCCCTGCTGACGCAGATCTAGCGTCTCCTTCTGCCGGTTGCGGCGCACCACGGGTAAAAAAACATCCATCTCCTCCTTCTTCTCGGCATACGCGGTCTTTCGGGCGGCGCGCTCCTCGAGCACGGGCGCGACAGCCGCGTGGAGCGCGGCGCTACCGTCCGTCTCGAGCTCGCGCATCTGCTTCTTGACCTTGGCCAGGTTCACGGCACTCTTCTCCTCCTCCTTCTCGACGGTTCCCAGCAGGTTGCCAAGCGTGAGCGCGCCGCCGCCTCCCAGAGCCGACAGCGCCGCGCCGGACGAGCTCTTGAGCACCGAGGTGTCGATGTCCGCGAGCTTCTTAGGCTTGCCGAGCTCGGGCACGAGTCCATCCACGAGCGACTGGAGGTTGGCGAGCTTGGCTGCGTCGTCTCCGTCGTCCTCGTCTTCGCTCTCGGGCTCCGCGTCGCTGTCGGCCGTGGGCAGCCTCGCCGCCGGCGCCGTGCCTAGAAAGTCCGAGAGCAGGTCGCCTCCCTCCTCCTGCTCCTCTTCGTCCTCGCTGTCGCTGGGCTCCGCTTGGCCGCGCTTGGGCTTGCCCTTGGCCGTTTTCGACTGGAAGAACATGCCATAGTCGGCCTCGTCCTGCGAGTCGAAGGCCGCGTCCTCCTCGATCTCCGAGTCGTGCGCGAACGTCTCAGGCGCCTCGTACTCGTACACGCCGTCCACGTCCATCTGCGCGTTCATGCGCTGCTCCGCGGCCGCGTCCTCTTCGTCCGAGAAGACGTCGCGCGCCACCTCCGCCGCTGCCTTAGGTGCGCGCACCTTGCGCCTCCCGCCACTCTTCGCCTTGCCATTCGCCTTGCCCTTGGCCGGCCGCGCCATGCTCGCTGCTCTGCTCTCGGGGCCCGCGGACGTCAGCGACTGCCGATGGCCAGCGCCGCTTGATGACTTGCTGCCAGCGGTGGTTGGTCGCCGCCATACCACACACTAAGTGCGCCTGCGAACCAAAAGACAGCGATTTCATTGGGTAAAACACACACACGCACTTAACGTAGCAAGTTGAAGTAGTTTGATTGTCAAACTTGACCGCACCACAGCAATGCGGTCCAGTGTTGGATTGTCATCTATTGCTAAAGTCTGGCTGGCGGCTAGAAGAAGGAGCGCACGAACCGCAACACGGGATTGCTGTTGGCGAGCGAGATGGCCTGCGCGCGGCCGCCGACCTCGCCCAGGTCGCCGTCGCCCTTGGCGGAAAGTGTGCTGCTGCTGATGGCGCGGGGCAGCACCGCGGCTGCAGCGTTGCTGATCATCTTGGCAGCTGATAGCTTCGTCCAGAAGTCCCCAAAGTCGACGGCACATTCGTCGCCAGCGCCCATCAGAAGGTGCTGCACGCGACGGAGCTGCGTGTCGTCCATGAACCCCATAACGCGCTGCAGGCAGTAGAACGCGCGCGAACCCGACATTGGCAGGCGAGCTGCGCTCGTACTTGGATCGCTACTGCTTCGAGCAAGCCGCTGCTCATCTAACGACTGGAAGTACCAGTCGCACACGCGAGGTACGAGGATACTGCGCGTGGCTGCATCTATCCGAAGCTCTGAGGCTAGAAAGCGTGCGCAACAGTCATTGAACTGTTTGTCAAGAGTATCTCGCCGGGGGCTTGTAACCTTGTTTGGAGCAGTCTGACGTTCATACACTCGCGCTACTATCGTTGCTGGGTCGCAGTTCATTTGCAAAAGAAAGCAAGTGCGCATGTCTGGGCGATCGAGAGCCAAGTGCTCAGGTATTCGAGAGTTCGATTGCGCGACGACGCGTCTTGATGTTGGGCTTGTAATTGACGGCGGAGGAAAGCGAGTTGAGCCCAGAGAAGACCCTAGAAGCGGCTGTCGAATCTTCAGTAGCGAACTGGGTCCGTCCAATAGAACAGACGATGGAGGCATCGGACTGCGTAACAACTCTCTTTCGATGTCGCGAAGCGTGAATCTTACTTGATGCTCAGGAAACCGTGGGTCACCGACCAAATAAGATGGCACGACTTGTAGCTTTTTCCATTGGGGGTGAGATCGTGGGAAGCTGCTGAATACGACCACTGCGTGAAAGAACAATGTGTGATAGAGGTGCAGTGCGAACGCAAGTCGCTGGTTGTGAGTTGTGAGCGCAGAAGACTGGGAGAAGTCTGCGTCGTTCAGCTTTTCAACCGTGTCTAGGAGCTTTTGGACGGCCTCTGGGGTCCACTGTTGCCGATCTTTAATCGCAAAGAGCTCCAACGCTGCTTTCAGACTCGTTTTTACTAACTCAGTAGCAGACTCCCGCGTGCTTGGGTTACTTCCTCTGGAGCTGAATTGCCGTCGACGCCACAGAGTCCGTTGATTAAGACAGACCGACAGAGTCTGATCGTCTAGTGGCAGTGCTGGCTGGCAAAACATGCGCTGTCGTTGTGGTTCGCTGGTAATCTCATCGAGTCGCTGGTGCAGAGCCCGCACGAACCCTGCACGTTCACCACTCGTCTCAACAAATAGTGTAACGACTTCGAGCACGAGGTGAATCTCCACGCAGTACCAGCGCTTTTTTGCAGTCGAGGTTGGGCTCTGATTGTCGTCAATTTGACGCAGCAAGTCGATGTCATCAACCGCACGAACTGCCAGCACATGGTGGAGCGGCACCGACTTGCAAGCTCGTATTGAAAATGATCTGAAGAAGTGTACGTGACGGCGCGAGAGAGCGATCCATTCCTGCCGCATGCATTGTGATGCCAAAACTCGGTATCCTCCAAGCTCGCATATAATCTCTGATCGGATTTGCGATGGTATCTGCACACCAATATCGCGGGCAGAAGGCACTGGAGGCAGTATGTTGGGTGATGTGAGGCAGTGATAGAGCGTTGCTCGGATCATGTTGAGCGTGTAACGATTCTTGGTAAGAGGCGACGTTGTAGAAGATGGAGATGTGATCTCCCGAAGAGCGTGAGCGACACGAGCGGTCTCATCGTCGATGCGATCGTACAAGTACTCACGAGCCTCGGTTGTCAGCCCTCTAAAGCTACCGCGAGCGATACCTGGTAGTGGGTACTCGTCGTCGCTGTCAGATTCGTCTTCATCGCGATCAAGAAGCGACAGAAGGACGTTTTTGACAGTTGACGCGCTGCGGAGGACTGAATGGCGGACCCGCTTTGACGAGGTAGATGCCGGTGAAGCGGCGGGCTCGTCAACTGTAAACAAATACCCGACAATGCGTCTACCAGCAACGGCATCCACACGCTCAATCCACATACTGAGCTCGAACTGCAGATTTGACAGCGCATGTGACGCAGCAGAGAACTGGCGAATAGTGGGCGAGAGTGGTGTTTCATCTCCGGCTGAAAGCGTACGTTGCGGCCGTAGCTCGGGTCGCGCGTAGGTTGCGAACGCAGGCGATAGGACTCCAGTGGTGCTGGCATCGGCTTCGCTACTACCGCTGCTGCTTGCACTAGCACTCCCAGGACTATTCGCACGACTAATCGGCGGCGATGGAATTCTGATAGGTGCAACTTGAGGTACGAATCGAGCCTCCCTCGTGGGTACGTGCATCTCAAAAGCATGGTGGCGCACTGAAAAACAGAATAAGTATTCCTTGAGTCTGTCGATGTGGCGAGGCGATTTCGGGATCGCATACGCTGCCAGTCGAATAGGATGCGAGTCGCAAATACGCTGCAACGGCACATCAGGTAGGCCTGGTAGATTGACGAGTCTCCACTGGGATAGGTCGCAGAACATGGAGTGAAATTGGAAAGTGTAGACTTTGCTGGTCGAGTAGAGGTCGCCAGGTTCGCCGCCCACTGGAAGTGACATGCGGTACTTTGCATGCGCGTCAGACTCCCCAAATGTTTCCTGCCCGAGAGCAGGGAGCTTCGAAGGATGTGGATCGTTCGTTGTACCTCCCACACCCGCAGACGAGATAACGAGTTCATCAACTTTTTGGTACAGCGGAAACGCAGCATGAGGGACCTCAATCCCATCTTTTGCAGCTGTGTCGCCGGAGGCTTCGCCAAGACTAATGTGGGCGTTCGGGTTGAATTGTTGCACAATTGCCACGAGCACTTGCACAAGCTTTCGAGCCCAGAAGCCGAGTATGGAGTCAATTGAGCGTACAGGCAGCTCCCACGCCAAATAAACGACAGAGTCGGGAGGCGGAGTGCGCTTGAACTGGCCTTGCACTTGCACCCACAGCAGCCGCTTTTTGTCCCCGAAGAGGTGAGTCCACTTGCCAGCGTGCTGGTCGTTGACGAGGAACAGCAGTGAGCCCTTGAAGAAGTCGTTCTCGAACGGGATCGGCCGGTCGCTGTTAACCGCCACAGTGTCGGTCGGCGGCCGCTGGCCAGCGGTGGACAGCACGTCCGCCAGAACGAGCGGCGTCGAGCCCGCGCCGTCCTCATCTCCGTCAGACGCTTCGTCCTCCTCTTCGTTTTCCTCATTATTTTCCGCGCCATCCTCGCCGAGCACCGAGAGCGTCGGGAGCGCCCAGTCGACCTGCGGCAGCGCCGCCCACGCCCGCGCCAGCGCGTCTCCCGCTGCGCGGCCCAAGTTGCCCAACTCCGCCGCCGCCCTCGCCAGCAACTGCCCATTGGCCTCTGCTCCCCCAATAGGCGCGCGCCGCTGCTCCCTGGCCGGCGGCCTGCGCACCAGCTGGTAGCTGCCGAGCGCACCGCCCAGCAGCGCCCAGGCGCCGTGCGCCAGCGTCGCGTGCTCCGCCCAGTCGCCCGCGGCGCGCAACGCCAGCAGCAGCGCCAAAGCCAGCGCCGCGACGAGCGCAGCGGCCGCCGCCGTGGCCGCCAGCGCCGCCAGCGCGCGCCCGGACACACGTCGCGGCTCCATGTGCCGCGCCGCTTGGCTCAGGCAGCTGAAACCGAAGAAATGGCAGCGTGGCGGAGGCAGCGGACGCAGCCAGCAGCTCGTGCGTGCATTTTCCTGACTTGGCGCGAGTATGGCGCCCTTCTGCCGGAGAATGGCGGAGTGGGACGAAAGATCGCAATGGACGGCTAGATGCACCGATTCAACAGCCGACGGTGCCGATGGGTACATGAGACGCCACCGACCAGCCATATCAAGGCAACTTCAACTTCAGCGCAAATGAGTGGTCT
>JAASGX010000821.1:0-13345 GCA_023334415.1 Phytopythium chamaehyphon | reverse complement strand
TTATACGACGAGAAATATACAAGGGGCCGAGTGGCGCTCTCCATGCGCCTTCACACTACACACGCCCTCCGCGACGGCGGTCACCGGGGCTTTAGATACAGCACTAGTCCGTCTAGCCGGCCTCGGTTGCGACGAGAGAGGTCGAATACCTCGAAGAGATCAGCTTAGGCGCACGTGAGTGTGGGCATCAGCAGAGCAGCAAGGACGCTGCGCTCATCAAACGCAGCAGCACTTGGGCATGCGATGACAGCGCTGTGCTGGTCGAGACAGTTCAACTCACGCTCTTTTATGTGCGAGTTGAACTTGAGAGTTGACTGTACTGACAAAGCCGGTTCACTTCAGAAAACCTCTACAACCTTATACAATTGAGCTACAGTGTACTGTACAAATGAGAACTATCAAAATGCTAAAATTGTGTACCTGGCGCACATTCTTCAGCCGGTGCTTGGCTGGCGGATTGCTTGCTTGCTGCGGATGCGCTGCGTGTTGACTGCTTGGAGCTGCAGCAGTCAGCGCCCAAGCAGCCAGCGGACAGTGGCGATGATGATGCAACGGCGGGCGTCAGCAGTGATCGCGTGCAAGGGAAGGGAGGGGAGCAGTTGAAGTCGTCAGTAAATTACAATGGTAGGTCTCTCAGCATCCGTCACGTCGCCAAGTGCTGGTCGCTCGGCTCGGCCGCCGCGACGGCCACGCGCAGCGCCGGCCGGATGAGCAGAAGCTCCGTGCGCAGGCAGACGCTGAGCGTGTCGGGCGCGTTGCGGACGGCGTCGGCGTGCGACTTGTAGTCGGTGCGGCCGACCCACCGCAGCTCGTGGAACTTGTCGCCCGTGGCAGGGTCCTCGATCGTCAGGAACTCGGTGATGAGCGCCAGGTCGGCCCACTCGAGCGCTTCGCCGTCGTCCAGTCCAGCGGGGCGGGGGCCCGAGCCCGGACGGTACGACGAGTACCTCGGGGACGACGACGCGCACGACCAATCGCGGTTGAGGCTGTGGGTCCCCACGACAAAGCCCGAGGCTCGTAGTGGCGGGCCGTCGCCGTTCGGGATCTCGCGATTCACCTGCGTCAGGAACCGCATGAACAGCGACCGGAAGACGGTCGGGCGGTCCGGCGCGCGCACGTCCCGCCCGAGGACATAGGCGTTGGCGTTGGCCACCTGCAGCACCTCGAGCCGCGTGACGTCCTGCTTGACGCGCCGGAAGTTGTCGACCTGCATGTCGTTGGCCCACATCTTGTGCACAATATCGCCCAGGTCCAGGTCCGCGAACCGCTTCGTAAACATGTACTCCATGTAGGAGCCGCGCACGCGCTGCATGACGTCCCAGCCGAGCACGTCGCGGCGGTTGACGCGCGGGTCCTGGGCGTCCGCGGCCGCGAGCAGCGCGCCCTGGATCTCCTGCGTCACCAGCGCGTTGTCGACGATCAGCCGCGAGACCTCGGCGTCCGAGAGCGGCTGGAAGTTGAACAGCTCGGCCGCGCGCTGCGGGGCGAACACGTTCAGGTTGAGCGCCATGGCCGCCGACACGGACCCGGGCTGCGGTTTGGCTGCGAGCGGCTCAAAGCGGCGCATGCCCTGGCTGAAGTCGCAGTAGGCGTCGGCCATGGCGTCCGCGATGCGCGCCAGGTGCTGCTTCCAGCCCGCGTGCCGCTGCAGCGCGGCCTTGAGGAACAGGTTCTCGGCGCCCAGGCGGTTGGCGAGCGCCAGCGCGACCGCCAGTTCCTTGCGTCCACCGGTCTCGGCGCCTCCAGATCCAGCGCCAGCTGCAGCGCCAGGCGCGCGCAGGCTCAGCTCGGCGTGCTGGAGCTCTAGCGCGGCCACCGCGGCCTTCATGCGCGCGAGCTCATCGCGCTGGCGCTGGCGCGCGCGCCGCATGCACTCGCGGTTCTTCATGCGGCGGATCTCGAGCGCACCGGCGTTCGGCAGCATCTTGGCGTCGATCTGCAGCGGCGACGGCGCGCGCTCGGGCAGCGAGGCGGCCGAAGCGGGCGAGCCCCACGCGAGCGCCTGGGCCTGCACCTGCACCTGGGCCTGGGCTTGGGCTTGGGCGGCCTCGAGCCACAGCGCGTCGAGCGCCGACGCCGACGCCATGAGCAGCGCCAGAGGGAGAGAAGGGCCGAGGTGGCGGCTTTTTCAGCTTTTTTCGGAGCACCGGCAAGGGCAACGGTAACGGAAAACCTACGGTACAAACAGCCTCGACATAAGCATTTTTGCGACGTAAGCGACGTGAAGTTGCCATTGTGGGTCCGCGCACGCCCGTGACTTGGAATCAGTATGCGCGCTGCAAATCCCCGTGAAAGACGTTGCAGTCGCGCATATCAGCTTGAGGAGTTCAGCTTTCGCGTTAATTCCAAGTACAGTGGTCACACAAATACCTGCGACAAAAAATACTATCAGTTATAACGCTCCGCTTTACTCACGGCATACACACTTCTAGACTATCCACCAGTTAACAGCCACTACTTCAGACAGCCCCACCAGTTATCGCAGGCGCTTCGAAAGAGTGCCGCGGCAGCTGGCCGCATCATGTGTCTACCGCCCCGGCCCTGATGGCGACTCGCCTTTCTCGAACGGCGTTCGACACACTCGCGCTCTTCCCGTCGCTGCGCCATGTCGTCGTCCCCGCCGTGCTCGCCGTCCAGCGCTTCCCCCGCCTCCATGACCAGCGGCGACCCGTGGCCGTCCCCGGGGCCCGCCTCGCCGCCCTCCGCCGGAGTCAAGGTGCAGCCGCTGACGGCCAACCCGGGCTTCGCGTCAGCACTGCAGTCGCTGTGGGACCAAATGGACGCGGCGCCCCCCGCTTCTTCAGCTTCCGCTGCTTCAGCCACTGCTTCGTCTGCCGCTTCGGCTGCCTTCACGTGGGCCGACCCGACGCCCAAGCTGCTCGAAGTCGACGCCAAGCAGCTGCCGAACGCCGGCGCCATGGAAATCCGCCGCATGAAGAACAGGGAGTGCATGCGGCGCGCCAGACTCAAGCAGAGGGAGGAGCTCAAGCGCATGAAGGCTACGGTCGCCGCGCTCGAGAAGCAGTACGCCGAGTTGTCGCTGCGAGCTAGAGCCGCCGAGGCCACCAAGGCCGCGGCGGCGTCGCCTTCCTCCCCTTCCTCGCCTTCTTCAGGCCCTGGCCAGCCCGCAATGAACAACCTGCAAGTCGTCTCGCGAACCGAGACCCTGTATGGGAAGGCGGTCGAGGTCGCCAAGCGCCTCGGTGCCGAAAACCTGTACCTGCGCGCAGCCATCCAGGAGAAGTCGCAGTGGACGCTGCAGATGCAGCGCATCCTCGAATCCGAGCCTGAATTCTCGATCACCAGCCAGATGAACCTCAGTCTGCCTCTGGGGATGCCCAAGAAGATGCCTGCTCGCATGGCATCGCTCCCGCTGAGCATCCTAGACCCCGACGAGGCGCGCGCCATCTACGGCTTCTTGCCGCTATCAGACGCTGGAGTCACCGACCTCATCCTCGAGAACGGCCAGCAAATGCAATGTGTCCGCTCGATGCTAGAAGTAGGCGCTCGTTTCGGCGACCGCGACGTGTTGACGCAGGAAATGTTCGGCTGGAGCGTGCAGCAGCGCGTTGTAGATAGCACCATGGAGTTCATCTTCACCAAGCGCTTCTCGGGGCTCAACATCGGCGCCATCATGCGCAAGACGTGGGCGAACGACGTGGATCTTGAGAAGTTCCGCCAGATCAAATACGACCTCAAGCGGATCGACGTGCTGCAGGAGGCTAACCCGAACGCGTACATCCTGGGCCATGACGTGCAGGCGCCCGACAAGACCAACGTTTTCCGGTCGGTGTTCCTGCGGTACTTAATTGAGACGAGCCAGACGCTGCCGAAACCCAGCTCTCCGAAGATCGTAAGCAGCCCCGACAGCAGCAGCGGCAGTGGTAGCGACTCGGATCGCGACGCAGCGCCACTCAAGGCCACGGGCTACCTCCTGGGCACGCAGAGCACGAATCGCGACTGGTCCCAACCCGCCAACGCGGCGAAAGACCTGGAGCTGCCGGAGTTCGGGTCTTCGGACGCGGCGCACGAGAAGCTCGTGTGGGCCGACCTGGCGCTGAGCGTCGAGTTCGTGGACATGGAGGACCCGTCAACGGGCGAGACGTGGCAGGAGGCACGCTGGACGGGCCGCACCGACTACAAGTCGCACGCCGAGGCGCTGCGTAACGCCGCCGACATGCTCACGAGCTGTCTGCGCTGGGAGCTTCACATGATCCAGCCCGCCGTGGCGCTCGTGTCGCTGCAGCTGAGCTGAGCCGCCAGTGGGCGCGCCCTCGTAAGTTATCCAATGTACTACCAGTCTTCCTTCTCCATCGCTCCCGCTCTTCCTTTCTTCAACTGCGCCTGGCCCCCGGTCGGTCTCTTTGCTTGTGTCACGCTCGGGAGCGTGAGTGCAGTTTGGCCTGTCGACGGTGCACAATCCGAGGCGGTCCATCAACAATTCCTCAGGTTTTACTGTCACTCCCCCTCTAAGTGCGAAATCCGGCTGACGACGAGTCGATGCTATTCTCGTGGCGCTGACGTTGCCAGCCGGCAGCTCGGCTTGCGCTCGCTCTCGGGCCGCAGGCGCCGCATAACTGCCGCTCGCTGCCGGCCACGGGCCTGCGAGTCAGCTGCGCAGCGCTCCGCCTTGCTCGCCAGTTCCTTTGCGGCCCGAAATGACCGCTCCGGGCCCCAGAATCGACGGAGAGCGCGCGCTGTCGCCTCTGAACAAGTCGCTGCGCCAGCCAGCGAGCAAGCCGCCGCACGCCAAGGCCCATGAGCGCGACGCGCTGCTGGCGCGCGACCTGGAGCTGCAGCGGCCGCCGGCGCACGGCGAGGACGCGCCGGGAGCAGCCGCGCAGGAGCTCGCCACGCTGCTGGAACTCGTGTACCCAGTGGTGCGCTTTTGCATTTGGCGAAGGTGGTGGCGGTCATGATGGCAAGCGTGGCCTGACGTGGATGCTGGAGCAGGTGCTGACGTCGGCGCTCGAGTTTCTGCCCGGGTTCACCAGCATCATCCTCACGGGCCACATCGACTCGCCGTACACCAAGCAGTACGTCGACGCAGCCACGCTGTCGACGATGGTGAGCACACCCATCTACTGCCTGCTGTGGTCGGTGCCTTGCTGACACGTTGACGACTTGAACTGCAGTTCACCAACATCTCGGCGTACTCGATCGGCTTCGGGCTGACGTCGGCGCTCGACACGCTGTGCTCGCAGGCGTACGGCGCGCGGCGCCTCGACAAGATCGGCATCTACTTCCAGTCGGGCGTGCTCGTCATCGCGGCGTGCATGATCCCCATCTTCTTCCTTAACTGGTACTCGTCGAGCTTCCTGCTCATGCTCGGCCAGGACCCCGAGGTGTCCAAGCTCGCAGAGGAGTTCTCGCGGCTGGTGCTCCTAGGCGTGCCGTTCGTGTTCGCCTACGAGCTCGTGCGCAAGGCGCTGCAGGCTCAAAACATCATGGCGCCACTCGTCGTCATCGCTGTCATCGGCAACGTCGTCACGATCGTCCTCGGCTATTGGCTCACGTACCACACGAGCATGGGCTTCTACGGCATCGCGCTCGCGCGTGCGCTCGGCAACGTCGTCATGCCGTTCCTGCTGATCCCGTACTTCTACTACCACCCGAGGCACCTGTCCCAGTGGTGGTGCGATGGCTGGAACCTTCGCGCGGCGATCGACCACATTGGGCTCTTCCTCCGCCTTGGCGTGCCAGGCATGCTCATGATGATCATGGAGTGGTGGGCGTACGAAGTGCTGTCGTTGATGGCAGGCATCCTTCCCGATGACATTGTCGCAATGAGCGCGCACGCCGTGCTGCTGAACGTGTCGTCGCTCGTGTACATGATCTTTGCGGGTCTGTCGTCGGCTGCCAATATCCGCGTCGGCAACTGTCTTGGTGCAAATGAACCGCGGCAGGCGCGGCTCGCAAGCAAGGTCGCTCTCATGCTGACGCTGGGAATGTCGCTGGCACTCGCAATTGGGTTGTACGTGACGCGCGAGTACATCCCGTTCCTGTTCGTGGGCGACCCAGAGACAGCTGAGCTCGCGGCGCGCGCGCTGCAGCTGTGGGCGCCGTTCGAAGTGCTCGACGGGCTCAACTGCGTCATCCAGGGCGTGTTCCGCGGCGCCGGCAAGCAAAAGGTGGCGGCCACGACCAACGCGATCGCGTACTACGGCGCGGGCATCCCGGTCGCAGCCTTCGTGGCGTTCTCCGAGGGCATGGGCATCGAGGGCCTCTGGCTCGGCTTCGGCCTCGGCATCTTCTGCTCGTTCGTCATCCTATTCTACCGCATGAACCGCAAGTGGCGGTGGCGCGAGCTCGCCCTCGACGCCATGCAGCGCACCGCCGAGTAGACGACCCACACCATAGAGACAGAGCCGCTGCGGGTGACCCCACCAGACAAAGACGACGATAGAGCAAAGGAGTAGAGTCAATCATGAATGCTGTCGATCATGAACCTGTCGACGAACCTGCAGCAATCACTTCAACGTGGCGGTCTCAAGTCGCAGAGGGCCAAAGGTCACTAACCACTCCCCCGTGTTAGCGACGCCCACTAACGGTGCCAACACCTTCCATACAACTCCCCATACTGCGAGACAGGCGGGGCAACCAAGCGCCATGGCGGCCCCCGACGCGAACGGCGCGGCCCCCAGCGCGTCTCCAGCGGCCCCAGCGGGCTCCTCGTCGGCTCCCGCGGCCCCCGCGCCGGCGGTGGAGGCGCCGCCGGCGCTGGTGCCGCGCTGCAGCGCGTGGTTCGACCTGTCCAAGGTGAACCCGATCGAGAAGCGCATGCTGCCCGAATTCTTCGCGCACGAGGCGCGGTACCGCGCGTTCCCGCCGGGCGCGGCCGGCAGCTCGAGCAAGACGCCGCAGCTGTACCTCAAGTACCGCAACTACATGGTGGCGGCCTACCGGCAGCAGCCCAGCGTGTTCCTGACGGCCACGGCCTGCCGCCGCAGCCTCGCGGGCGACGCCTGCGCCATCCTGCGCGTGCACGAGTTCCTGACGCACTGGGGCATCATCAACTTCGACGTCCCGCCGCACGCCATGCCTCCGGCGCTCAACGCCAACTATGCGCTGCGCAGCGTGCGCGCGCCCTCCAGCCGAGACGCCGACCTCCAGCCGGTCAACGTGCTCGTCGACGCCAAGGCGGCCAGGGGCAGGCAGCCGCGCCACCGCTGCGAGCTCTGCGCGCGGCCGTGCGCGGGCGACGGGGACTTCTTCGAGCTCTCGACCGAAGCCAAGCGCCGCGTCACCAGCGCCAGCGGCGAGGTCGACGCGCCTGCGAACAGCAGCAGCAACGGGAAGGCGTTCCCGGGCAAGGATGGCGTGCTGACGGTCGGGGCATTCTGCGCAAAGCCCGGCAGCGGCATCTGCGAGGAGTGCTTCCTCACGCGCTCGTTCCCCGACTCGTTCGAATCTGGAGACTTCACGCGAACAGCGAGCTCGCCGGACGCAGAGTGGACGCAGGAGGAGCTCAACCGGCTGCTGGACGCCGTAAGCACCAGCTCCAGCTCCCGCCCGGCCGGTGACGGCAACGCAAAGGCTGACGACATGAGCTGCGACTGGAATTACGTGGCCGCCAAGGTCGGCACAAAGACACCCGAGCAATGCTTGCTCCACTTTCTCGAGCTCCCGCTGCTGGACAAGACTGGAGGTGGCACAAATATTCGAGAGCTGTCGGCGGGAGCACGGACGTTGCGTCCCATGGTACCCGGCAGCGCGTTGAATGCTTCTGTGGTGGACTTGTCCGAGCTCGTGTCACAGGCCGACCCGCTGGTTGCCAAGGCTGCTGCGCGCGCTGCCATCTCCGCAATCAAGCAATTGCACACGATGCCCGCGGATGAGAACCAGGACCAGAACGATGAAGTTGTCAAGACAGAAAGTGTGCTACCTGCAGCCAGCAATGAAATCACAGATACGAGTGAACCTGCGGCTGCTGAGACTGCTGACACTCAGAGTGCTCCTGATACCGCTGATACTGCCGACAAAGATGTAACCATGGACATCAACGATGCGGCGCGAGCGATTGCGGACAGTAATGCATCGGCAGGCGTTGTAGTAAAGACAGAAAACGCTACGGAAGCTGACGGTGATGCAGTGATGGCGAATGTTGGCGCCGATCCGGACACCACAGACAAGGAGGCACCAGTGAGCTCAAGCAAAGAGACACTCGCGGTTCTTGAGGAAGCTGCAAGCGCGACGACTGTAGCACTCGTGGCAACCCGTGCGCACGACATCGCTGAGGCGACGGCAAGTGGTCCAATGCGTGACCTCGTCAATCAACTACTTGAGAATCAGCTCCAGCAGATGGAGCTCAAGCTGAAGCAGTTGAGCGTACTTGAGGCCACACTTGTAGCAGAGAGGGAGCAGCTAGCACGCGAGCGGCACGAACTGTACATGGAGCGGCTCGCATTTGCGCAGGAGAAGCTGGGGAAGACTCCAGCTCCATCCGCCAGTCCGCTATAAGGTATCCATCCAGCTAGATAACCTGAGAACATAAAGGCTGGCAACATGGGTTTGCTGCTCTGTCTAGAGGCATTTATGCTGAAAACACCGAACTAATTTTACCAGCATCCGGATCGTTTCTGTCGAAGGGCGAGGCGGAATCGTGCCAACAGCAAAAGGGCATGACGGTGGCAATCGGTGGAGACGTACTTTTGCCCGAATGCATCGCTCGACGGAAGCATGAGGTACGATTATTCTTCGGGTCTAGCAAAATCTGCCCTCATGGAGTCTGACAAAGTTGGTTCTTGCCGGCAGAACCCTGACAGTGATGAGATCGTACTGGATGCGCTCGATAAACAAACGTCCGACATTGCTAGCGTCGAGATGCGTCGCTTTCGACTTCAAGATGTCAGCACTAAGCAGCTCGACACACTTTTTAGCGGTATGCCCACTTGATTCGCTGAGCCCATCGGTTAACACGAGCTAATGCGTCGTCCACCCCAAGGTTGCAGCGAGCAATTCAATGCACTTACTCTCGAAGATTGTGTGTTGAACGAGCGGTTCTTCTCGCACGCAGCTCAGCGATTAGCAACCAGAGGCTTGGAACTAACATGCCTACAGGTGTCGCGGTGCAAGCAAGCGGGACTTACTACAACAGTCGCTCTTGCAGGCGCTTTTCTGACGCCTTCTCTTGAGGTTCTCGAGTTATCATCGTGTGGCCTCGCAAGGCAAGCCGGTATCGTTCTCAGCCAATCGCTGCAAAAATGTCGAGCCTTGCGGCGTCTTGTACTCACAGACAACAATCTGCGCGATGGAGGCGCCCGTGCCATCGCTGACGGGTTGCAAGCGCTCATCGCCACTCGAACTAGCCCGATTGTATCAATGTTGAATGACGCACAATCACCTGGGCTAGAGTTTTTGGATATATCCTGCAACGGAATCTCTGAAACTGGACTAGCTGCATTCTCGTGTGTACGAACGCGAGCATTGATAGCGGCCGAAAACGCGATCGACGGGCTCGCGTTTTCCCCTTCTCGAGTGGTATCTGCTTTTTTCATGGACGGAGGTGAAGTAGCGGATCTCGACCTGCGGCGCAACCGATTAAGTGCGGCTGGCGTTGGTGAACTAGCTCGTGCAGCATTTCACGAGCGCAGCTCGCTAAGGACCCTGAACCTCATTGGATGTTCGCTGTCAATGGACGCAATTGAAGCATTGCAAAGCGCTTTGTTGCAATCTTCTCGGTGCCCTCTTATCCAGTTGGTTGTAGGTGAGTATGGCAATAGTGGTGATGATGCAGATCCAACGTATAAAACGAACTCGCTCGAATCAACAGAATCGGCTCTAGAGGCAATGAAAAAAGCAGTAGAGCAACAGCATCCGCAATTGCGGGTAATGATTGAAGCCCAGACTACTCAGCTAGAGTCAAAGGAGCAATCATCCTCATCCGCCTCACCAGCACCTACAGACGGACCAAGAGTTAGAATGCTGGCACCAGTAGCACCACTCCGGACAGAAACAACTCGATCAACTTCTCCAATTCTTGAGGCCACAAATCTTACAGACTCAATTCAGTCGTTAAACATCGATCTTAGTGGCTCATCCTTACAGATTCGAGCAGCAGATGTCGAATTCATAGTGAACCGCACTGTTGAAAGCATGAATCGCACTTTTGACACTCGAATCGGCCAGTTTCTTTCGCGAATGGAGACTCAGCAGCATGAAAAGGTACAGGGATAAAACTTGGCAATATCTCCCCTGTATGCAAAAGACCTAACATCCTTGATTGCTCAGCACGCATCACAACTGCAGTTCCTCCTCGGTAAGGTCGAGGCATGCGAACGCGCCATCCCACGGCTTGAAGCTCGACTAGACGTTCTTGCAGATCGAGTGGCATCAAGTGGAGCCCAGGTCGCCAAACTCCAGTCTGACGTTCAGACGCAAATATTGACCCTACGTCATGAGCTGCATGTCAAGCTCGCGTCCACTCCATCGGCACCAATGCTCTCAGCAGCATCTCCATTGCTATCGAATGTGATGCAAACTCAAGTTGACGAGCTCGTTGCGATTCGAATACGGGCAAGTGAACAAAAGACGCACAGCGAGTTGCAAAAATTGCGTCGCGAAGCTGCCGCAGCAACAGCAACGGCCTCTGCAGCTGCTGCGGCAGCCTCCTCGTCTCCGTTGCCGTCTCCGTGTATGTCCTCTTCGTCGACAGATAGTCAGGCAGTGCTAGAAGCTGTCTCGCTGCATCTCTCCCAATTCAAGCGTGAACTCGACACCTCCCAGGACGGAGTGCTGCGGGAGTTTACTGAAAGCATTGTGCAAGATGGTTTGAGGCTGGAAGACCGCATGGCTCAAGTCGAGACAAAGCTTACCAATCTTGAGGGAGTAGTGCAGGCAGAGCAACAAGCCTCGTTGATGGCTCTCGAGGCGATTTCAGAAGCCTTCGGGGATGCTACTGGTGGCAATGCCAGTTCACCTGTGCATCATCAGCAGCAGCAACAACATCGTAGAGCAAGGTGATAAGCCATCACGACTACGAAATATCAAATGACTCGATGGACAGACTCTCAGCCCTTTACTTCTTGACTTTCATCTCATAGCTTTGACAACAGCTTGCTCGTCTCGTGAGCTCGAAACGTCGATTACAACACTACTGTACGTCTTTCAGACAAGCGATACCAATATCTCGTAAAGAAATCTGGGCTGGCCGAAACCCATACTGTACTTGCTGAAGGAGCTCGTGCCGTCGTCAATGATTCTGGATCGATGCTCATGACTTCAATGTGTCCGTCACACAGCTCTGCAGTTCGCACGAGAGTCTCTGTGCGTGCCACAACCGCCCAGGATCCCCACAACCAGCTCTCCCCTCGGGTATAGGTGTGGCATCAGCGCCTGGATAGTGTGCACTGACGATGCATGGTGAGACGCGCAAGTCCCAGGGTTTCAACTGGTCGACAGCGCTTGAAGGTGGCCGCCAACTGGCCCAGTCGTCATTTGCAGCAAACTCGCCGTCTGGAGATGGAACACAGGCCCAGCCGCTCACTGCACGACGCGTCCGGGCGCTGGAGGGGCGAGGCGATGGAGCGCGGGGGAGCGGCGATGTCCTCGAGGCGCATCATGGACCGCAAGGACGCCGGGATGAAGCGCTCGAGGGGCCAGTGGAAGTACGTGGCACGATAACGTCACCTGACTAAAAGCTCGTGGCGACTAACGCAAGTCGTGCGTGGCAGCATCCGGCGCGTCAAGACGCCCAACTACTGGCGGCTGTATCTGCAGGACCCGTTCCACACGATCGTCAACCTGCGGCTGAGCAAGGTCGTCGGCGTCATGGTCGCCGTCTACGTCGTGCTGCTCATTGTCTTCGGCGCCCTGTACACGACGGTGCCCACCGACAAGTGCCACACGTCAATCCACTACTTCTTCGACGGCTTCTCCTTCTCCGTGTCGGTCATGTTCGGCATCGGTTTCGGGTCCAACGGCGGCGACGTCTTCTTCGGCCAGTGCGCGTGGATGCAGACGCTCATCACGGTCGAGTCGCTCGTCGGCGTGCTGCTCGACGCGCTCGCCATCGGCGTCATCTTCGCCCGCGTCTCCCGCGCGCAGTCCCGCGCCAACACGATCGTCATCAGCACGAACGCGTGCGCGCGCCGCATCCGCGGACAGCTCTACTTCACGTTCCAAGTCTGCGAGATGCGCAAGCACCAGCTCGTCGAGGCCCATGTGCGCATGTACGCCATCCGCCACGACAAACAGGCCGGCAAGGACGACTACTTCCAGTCGTATCCGATGCGCATCCAGCACCCAGACGACGACCTCGGCGGCATGCTGCTGCTGGCGCTGCCCTCGATCGTCGTGCACCGAATGGATGCGTGGAGCCCGCTACTGCCGCCCAAGGAGTCGAACTGCTGCGGTGTGCACCACAACCCGGCCAGGCAGTATCTGTTCCCGGAACCGATCATGCGCCAGGCAGACGCTGAGAGCGGGGATCGCGACGACACTGTACCGATCGAAAAGCGAAACATGCCGTGCTCATGCCAGCAGCCCACAGCTGCCGAAAACGCCGCCGCGTCACTACGAGAGCCATCAGTCGATGACATCAAGAAGTTTTGGAGGGATTTGCAGCTCGAAGTCGTGGTGCTGGTTGAAGGCATTGATGCCGTGACCTCGTCGACGATTCAAGTGCGCCACTCGTACCGCGCAGACGAAATCCTGTTTGACCATCAGTTCGTGAACTGTGTGGAGATTGACCCCAAGACAGGTGGCGCCGTCATCGACTTCTTGCGCTTCCACGAGACGGAACCTGTCGTCCCCGAGCGCGTCAACGTCGCTGGCGGATTTTACTAGCGTCTGAAGGATTAAGGTGCCTTACAGTTCAAGATGATGCACCATCCCTACAAACCCAAGCAAACCCAATTCGTATTGCCAATCCAATCGTATGCTCTAACTCTTCGTGGATGTGAGTTACGACAGCACCTGCACACCACAAGTCTTGGTATTCCAGCAACGAGTCTCCACTTTCGGCATCGGCTTGCCGTACAGCACACAATCCACCGCAGCCGCTACATCCCAAATGATGTGACACAATCCCGGAGTCTCGCGATCCAACTCCACAATCACATCGAAAACAGGACTGCCAGCGCGCTCCGTTCGAAGCTTCCCATCCCCGACTTTCTCCTTTGCCTCCGCCGCACTCAAGATCACCTGCTGCGTCCCTCCCAATAATCCCTTCAGCTCCGCGTTCTTCATCAAACCGTGGAAATCGCCATGAGCACTAGCCACCAACCGAGGACCGCGCTGACGAACAGTTGACGCGGCAGACACCTCCGCCTTGCGACCGATCTCGTCGATCACCATCGTCTCCACCGTGTGGTTCTGCACACACTCCACCATCACGCTCGCCTGC
>JAASGX010000820.1:0-13352 GCA_023334415.1 Phytopythium chamaehyphon | reverse complement strand
GCGCCAGCTGGCATACTACCAATCGACTTTGTTTCCGAGTCACGTAGTGCTATTGCCTCGTCGAGTGGTGGTGGAGGACAATGAGCAGTCTGTGGGTCTGCGGTTGCTGCGTCCAGTAGCAGTTCGCGACTTGCCATGGTCCGATTTGGTGCAGTGTGGGTAGGATTGATACTTCTAGGATTATTAGTAAGATAAGATTTACGAGTACACGACCAAAACATTGTATTTTCAAAACTTAGAGAA
Source organism: Phytopythium chamaehyphon (assembly GCA_023334415.1). Lineage (NCBI taxonomy): Eukaryota > Oomycota > Peronosporomycetes > Pythiales > Pythiaceae > Phytopythium > Phytopythium chamaehyphon. The sequence continues at coordinate 13,109 of JAASGX010000820.1, read as the reverse complement.
GCATTTACTGGACTAACCACATTGAACGAGCTCTGACCAGTGCATATCACGCAAGTGTACTCTTTTCAAGAGGCGGAGCCTTGTCATCGGCTCGTTTTCGATAGTGACGGCACCCTCTGGAAGGAGCAAGACTTTGTCACGATGGTCGAGAGACTGATAATATGCTAACCCCTTCCTCGCGACGTCTCCAAAACGTAGATAAAAGTACACGATTGGGTCACTCATCAATACGAGGTTCATAAAGGCGACGTTGCCCTCGACCTCGCTACTGCGGTCGTGAATGCTCTCCATTTGATGCTGGATTGAGCGAAAGACACGCACGTTCATCCGAATAGAGGGGCCATTGATAATTTCAATAGAATGCCGATGCCAATCATCTGCAACACTAGATGAAAGAGGAGATATCTGTATCGACTGCCGAATTCGACGAAGTGTTAGAGTTCGTTTGCTTGAACCTTCATGGATACAAAAAAAATCACTGGTCCAGTGTACACCGAGGCTAACAGTTGGCCATAATACGCCTGCAGAGTATGGCACTGGGGTTCTTCCCAGAGGCCAATTCAGCGTGGCCTGCCGATCTCCAGACATCCACCTAGCCCGAAGAAAAATTCCACGGCACGCAGCTACGAACGCCACAACCAAAATCATGCTGAGAAGAAACTTAAGATCTATCACCATTCCCCCGAAATGATTGCAGCCCTGACCGATGTGAGAGAATCGTTGAAGTCTCAGCAGGACCTGCTCCAATCTACCTCCCGATGGTGTGACCTCCATTATCGACAGTACGCGCGACGAGCGGAGCATTGTTGATCGAAATAAGGCAATGATGTTGACGCTCGCCATCGCAGTAAGGAAAAACTCTGGTACTCCAGTAATGCCCCCAATGACATTTTCACACGACTCGGTCCATCGACGCCACGTTGCCATACGAACACCTATGTGTAGCAGCATGGCGTAGACCCAAACACTGCGCATTTCAATGACTGCTACACCAATGAAGTTCCTGATGCTCATATCCAAAACTCCGTTTTGAGTCACAAACCGATCTTCAAGCATTCTGTACATGATTGCTGCATCAGCTGCATGCGCAGTCGTGTAGCAAAAGATGGGAAAAGCGCTTCCGAATACGACGCACTGTGTTGGGGCCTTTGTGAGTAGATGCATTGTTTTGCGCAACCTTTGTACCATTGACTCCTTTGATAGCCGCGGTCCCAGCGCATGATAACAGCTGATGCTCAAGGTAAGTAACCGAATGAAAAAGTAAGCTTGACCAACTAACCTCAGCGAAAAAACGAATCGAAACCACTGTACAACGTCAGATGTCATGATCACAATCTCGTACCGATAATCGTCCACATATATCGTTTCGCACTGCTCTTCATTCGCTGATGGCGGAGGTGGAGGAGGTAGCGTGATTCCATTACCAAAGGTCTGCTGCATGTCGGGAGGACAAGTTCGAGCTCGAATTATTGTAGAGATATCAAATCTACGATACCCTTCCGTGCCTAATGTAAACAGAGACCGTTGCAAATCTTCCGCACTCTCTAAAATGGTTAAATCTACACTGGCATTGTGGAATTGTTCTTGCACCACTCGCACTCTCCGCATTACATGAGTATACACATGCCCAACTTCCCGGCAGCTATTGCTTTCTCGTGAGCATGTGCGATTAAAATTGATCCACAGCTCGTTGCAAAATATTGGTTTCAAACCTCCAAAGCAGATTCTTCGTCCTTCGTCATTAGGATTATTGCGCAGCCCCACCGAGGGAAGAAAGATTGCTTGATTAGTGCGCCATATCCTAGTCGTAAAAATCCATGGCAACAAGTAGTCGTGTATTCGATCAAAATACTCGCTTTCAGTGCGCACAGTGAGACTTGGAGGACGCATTGGTCGTCGCCATGGGTCTCCATTGCTTACGGGTTTTGATCGCAGAGCGACTTTGTCTACAAGTCCATCAATAAAGTCAAAAACAATGCTTCCTGGTAGTTTACCAGAAGAGCATGTTGTTTTGTAGAGGAAACACGGAGGAGTTGCTGTAACATTAAGGTGTTGTGCAAATGCGCGCCAGACGTTTGACGTCGTGTCGAATTTGTAACTCCAGGCGCGTTGGGTAATTAATTGGGCCTCTTCTTTGCTGGCGCGGAAAACAGAATAATTCCAAGGCATAAAGACCGATGCAACCGCGACGTCGGGCTCTAGCATGTTGTAATAGGTCCTTAGATCGCTAATACCAATGCCAGATCTTGGGACGTCCGTCAGCACGAATACAACCGAGATTGCTCCAACCAACATTCGCAGCCATGAAAAGGGCAAGTCCTGGCTGAAGATGCGCTCACGCTGAGCTTTCTGGCGCTCCAAAGTCTCGCGAATCAAGTTGCGGTCACCGACAGTCAGTGAGCTGGTCCGTCGAGTTCCTGTAAGATTCATGGAGCGCGGGAGTATTGATGTGGACTTACGAATCCCACGGACAGGCACCAGATTGAAGGTGTCCTCCATGGTGGGGCCTGCCTTCATGCGAACGACTCTATGGAAAGGAGTTGACAAAAGCAAACATGTAAAATTAGATGACAATAAAATAGGCTTCGTTCATCTGTGCTGCGACACGATTAGGTCTCCCAGCACGTCCCTCGCTCGAACACTTTGAAGCGAATAATGATACTGTATATGACGCAAAGGCAAGGGTTTCCATTCTTCACAATGTCTGAAACTAAATCCTGAGCTCATAGGAACGTCGCGGTGGCGCGCTGCACTTCAAGCAGATTGTGCATGACGACCTCAGGAGTTGTGCCAATGCAACGAGCGAGCTCCTTCTGCGCGACATAATCTAGATGCAGAAAACGAAACAGAACGAGGGCATCCAGAAAGCTCTTCTTCCACTTGTGTTTTGTCCATGCGTCAGGGCGGCCGGAGTGTCTCTGGCTGTTGGATTTGAGCGAACGGAAATCTCGCGGGTTCAATGCGCAGTTCTGTGGCAGCGTGTTGATCATGACATTCTGCAGCGTAAACAACCGACGGAACACGCGTTCAGCAACTGGCACAAGCGCAGCAAGGCTGCCTTCCGAGCTTCCAAGCAGGTTCACGTAGCAGACGTTTGTGGTTGGGGTCACATCCACACGCTTCCGTAACATCGCAATCACCTGGACACCCAAGTGGAAGTCAGCGGTGCGGAGTAAACGTTGACCGCCTCGTGATTCAACGTCATGTGGTGCGAACTGCATCACGTGCAGGTTCTCCTCCATGTCAGTGGCTAGAAGCGCAAGCTTGCGCTCAAATACGCTGAACTCGGTTGCTGTGACCGCGAGCGGCTCGTAGTCTTTGGCAAGCAAGACCAGCTGTCGCTGCATTTCGCGCCATCGCAAGAAATGCGCGCTCTTGTATACGTCGGCGTACACAACGAAGTCCCCACGTACGACACTTAGACTCACTATGAAAGTCTGTGCATCGTAAAAGGCACAGCCAATGAGCTGCTCGGACTTGAACTCGTACACAATCAGTTTAGAGCCGACTGCCGCAAGGACGTAAGGTCCGAGCTGTGTCACACTTGAAATTGCGCCTTGGCGATGTTCCTTGATAAACACCAACCGTAGCTTCGGCAATTTTGAACTTGTCGCACCACTGCCGTCGTCATTTACATACTGAGCGTAGTCGAGTTCGTAGAGTAGCAAACGTCCGCGGCCACTTTCATCTTCACCATGAGGTCCGACATAGCCCGTACCGACAACAAGATATGGCCGTTTCTTTCGTGCCCACTCACTTGACCGAGACGAGATGTCCTCGCGCATGAGTGCCGAGTCGTACAAATACATGAGCTGCACGCTCAACACCACCTCATAGCGATCGAAATGCACCCGAAAAACGCCAGTGCGCGCATTCCACTCCCCAAATTCATTTGTCTGAACCAGACGCAACTCATAGACGTCCTCCTCAGACATTGGTAGATCTTCGAGCGCAATATCAGGGAACATCTCCGCAGTTGGAGCCATTACATTGCTCTTTGCCTCTTCTCCCTCGGGAACCTCCTCTTCCATTTCGTCTTCAGGGTTTTCGTGCTCTGTGGCACGCTCCGCTTCGGCCATTGGTAGACGACGACTACACACGAGCGCGTATGTAGGTGTCTCTAGTGCTTCGGCAACACCGCCTGGTCCGCGATTACCCAAAAAGAGCAGCTTGTGGATAGTCACACCGAGCTCTGCCTTGTGAAGAACAAATCCGCGACTCAGCGGTAAAATAGTAGACGTCCTGCTAGATGGTAGCTCACAAACCCGAAGTGCGCCGCGAGAGTGAAAGTAAATGAATCCATTCGGGCAATTCCAGTGATGGAAAGGCGTGAACGAAAGGACTGGCACACTGAGACGTGGTGTTGTGGCGCCGGAACTATTATTTGAAGGGGGTGCCACCGGTGGGACACACATCGGCACAAACATAGGGTATCCACGCTCGCTCAGAATCCACATGGGATGTGCTCCGCGGAAGAAAGCTCCACTCATGCTGTTGATGTTGTTGAACCGTGTAAGCATCGAGTAGCGGAAGCCAGCGCGTAACTTGGCTAGCACCGCACTAGTGTTGGCCTCTGGATTGTTCCCCGTTTCGTTGTGTGTCGTTCCAGACTTGGCTCGCGGTGGTAGGAACGGGCGGGTAATCAGATCCGAGCCGATGCGCACGAACTGGAAGCTCACGACGGTAGGGACAGCGCCGTTGATTCGCGGGTTACCCATCTTGGGTGTCGCAGCATACATTAGCAGATCGCCATTTGCGAGGAACACGAGCAGCACCATTCTCGCGAAATACTGAGAGTTGTGTTGTCCCTCAGCTGGACCAACACGATGAATAGTAATGTCTGCAACCGGGGAGTTGATCGTATGCGATTTCTTGATGCGACCCTCATTTGCAGAAGCAGAGGAGGCATTCAAACCTAGGACGGGAGCAGCAAAACGCACCGTCTTCTTTCGGTTAGCTTGGTAATGCTCCATGGTGTTCACAAGTCGTTGAGGAGCGAATGTGAGGTAAGGGAAAATTCCTTTTCTCTTGAAATCAGGCAGCGAGAACACATGAAGAGATCCGTCTTCGAAACAAAGTGCACACATCATAGATGCTGTGCTTCGTGCAAGTAATGGGACGGAAACCGAGCTGTCTGGGTCAATGGCAGCAGTGCTGCCAGACGACGACCGGGATCCACTCGAAGTCACAGCATGATGAGACTTGAAACGTGGGCTTGGCTTTGATGTGTACAAATCGTCCATATCTTCGTCTCCATCATCATTGCCGCTCTTGGCACTTGCTTGGCCATGTTTCTGCTCAGAGTCATGCTTATCGCCCTCATCGTTGCGCTCCTCACGCTCATCTTCACCCCATGCGTTGTCTTGGAACATGCCCGCCCAGTCATAGAAGAGACACGCAGCACTAATCCCCTGAGCTGGCGCCGTGTCACTTCCGTTGCTTGAGTTGCCGCTACTATATATTTCGCTTTCCGGATCAATGACTGTGAGCTCCATGTCATCGTCTCCCATGAGCAATCGCACCGTGCCGTCCGTCAGCAGCAAAAGAATAAATGGGTCGATCACATCCACAGACACGATACCGACGCTAGAAGTATCGACATTCATGCCTCCGCTTTCCACATCCCCCTCTAAGGTAATTTCTTGGGTACAAACAAGTTTTACTTGAGGGCCGTCATCCTCGTCGTCTTCTTCATCCTCTTCCTCTCCCTCTCCATTTGCAGCACTGCCTTCCGTTCCCTCTGATTTGATAGGTTTCTCTTCCTTATTCTCATCTTCCTCAGCCGGCACCTCCATCATCACACGCGCTCCTTGCTTGAAGACCTGAATGATTCGCTGCTTGCCGAACAGATTCGCTGCCGCAAGAGTCGGTCCAGATGTGTAGAATCCACTGTTGTCTTCCAAGGGATCCATACCTTCTCCCGTACGAAGAACCATCGTTCGCTGACCAATGCTGAGGATGAGGTACGAGCTGTAAATGCGTCCATCATCGCTCTTCCGTGCATCATCTAGAGATGATGAGACTGTCCACATCGCGCGGCAGCCATTTAGCTCAGCCTCGGTCCCGACAATGGGTCGAAGCCCGTGGTGAAGTACAGAAATTGCACCGTCCTGAAGATACCCACCGCTAGCAACCAGCTGCTCCCGCTTCTCATTCGAGTCGACATTAGTCTCGACACCAAGCTCAAGCGAGGTGATCTGACCCACACCCGTCAGCCGGTCGATCGGAGACAGTGAGTAATTGCAGCTATTTAGCTCTGGCGCTTCGTGTGCCTTCGTTTCACTCACTTCTACTGACTCAACCTTGACACTATCTGATGATTTTTCGTCTGGGACAGCAACAGCGGTCGTCGACGCTCCGTTCGATGTCGAAGTGGTCGGGGCTGATCCGTACAAGAAGAGATCATCTTCATCTTCTTCGACGTCCTCCATCTCTTGTTTAATGTCATCTTTTACGTCCGGCACAGCCGCACTCTGGATCTCCTCTTTCGAAGCAACGCTATTGTCGCCTTCAACCTTCACCGCATCCTTTTCTGGCTCGGATGCTGACTTATCCTCTTCAAAAGCGAACAAAACAGAGTCGCCCGAGCGAGATCCAACAAAGAGAGTCTTCCGTTCCTCGTCAATTGTAACACAATTCATTGAGACGCCGCTATGCAAGAGCTTGAGCGAGAGTCCGATTTTGGCAGCCCCTGCATTACTCCCGAATCCATATGAGCGTGCACTCATGTCGTCGTACGGTAGTCCAAGAGCAAAGAGTTGGCCTGTTGGGAGTGCCAGCAAAATCTCCTTCTGGCCCAAGTATGAGTACTCACAGTCAAAAAGCACAACGTTCAGAGGGTTGACTTGCTGATCCGGTGTCTCGTAGACGGCGTCCTCGAGCGGGTAAACTGATTGATTAACCGTCTTCGTCGCAAAGATATTTGTCGCAATGCCGTAGAACTGTGTTTGGTTGAAGTATAGAATAGCGTTCGCCGAGAGCACAACGACACCTCCGAGTGGCGCACGGCACGGGATAAGACGGAAGCTGTCCGACGGCAGATTCCGGACGCTCCAAATCTTCGGGTGCAACCGAGTGTTGAGATTGATAGAAATGACCGTAAGGCAGTACGTATCGTAGCCCGTGGCGAGGCGACCCGCAGTCGAGATCTTGTCGTTCTCTTCGTGCAAAATCATCAGCGTCGGCTCGAGGTAGCCATCGAGGAAAGCCATGTCCACAACCTTGCCGCATATCTCGAGCTCGCGCAGTCGGAGCAGGAACTCGCGACCCGCAATCTCGTTCGGCATCAGCCCGCTCATATCATTGCGCTTGCGCTTGGCGCCGACCTTGACACTCTTGTCCAGCAGCGTCATGAGCTTGTTGCTCACGGCGTCGTTTCCGCGCTGCTTGCTCTCCTTGACGAGCTCCTCGAGCTTCTTTTCCTCGTCGTCCTCGTCCTCGTCTTCGTCTCCGTCGTCCTGCGCGGCGCCGTCCTTGCCGTTGCGCACCTTGCTGCCGTCCTCGTCCTCCTCCTCCTCGTCATCCTCGTCGTCCTCCTCCTCAAAGAACGACAGCTCCATGGACTCGCTGCGGAAGGGCACGATGATGAGCTGGTCGGCGTAGACGAGCATGGCTCCGCAGCGGGTCTGCGGGTCGACTCTCACGACGGCTTCTGTGGCGATGCCCAGCAGCTGCTCGCGTCCGTTCTTCTCGGCCTTGAGCGTCGTTCCTGGGCCGATCGCGTCCTCGGCGAACGAGAACATGGCGAGCGTGGCGAGCGACCGCGCGCGGCGGTCGAACCCCACGATGACCCACTTGTAGCGCGCGAAGCTGAGCAGCAGCACGTCCTGTCCGCCCAGGAAGGCGCGACGCCTTCTGCGCAGCACGCCGCGGTCGAACTGCAGCACCCTGACGCTCTCGGCGACACCCGCGAGCTGGAAGGCCGCGACCATGTGCAGCACCTGGCGCTTGCTCTCGTCCGCCCCCTGGAACGGCTCCACGCGGTACACGCGCAGCCACTGCGGGCCCACGAGCACCAAATCCCGCTGCGCGTCGCTCGTCAGCCGCGCGTGGACCGCGTGGTGCACGGCCGTGGCCGCCACCAGCTCGCGATGGAAGAGAAAGTGCTGGCCCATGGCCTTTCTCGGCGGGCTTCCCCGGGTTTCTCGGCTTCTACGGCGCCGATTTCGGCGACCGGCGGCTCGATCGAACGCGCGCGGGAGCGGGAGCACGCACAGAGGCGCGGGAGGGCGGGAGCGGAGCGCGGGGAGGGCCTAGAAGCGCGCGGAGAGGCCGCGATCCACACGCCGACGGTCGGGCGAGCCTTGGAAATGGCCGAGGGGCGCCAATCGCAAATTTGATTTTTTTTAATGCACCGGCGGCGCTTAAAATATGCGGGCTCGATGCATCAGGTGCAATGATGGAGGTCATTCCCGCTTTCTTCAAGCGCCGAGCAAGCTCCCGCCCAAGGCCAAGCCAGGGATGTCGACCGAGCCCGAGCCCGAGCGCGCGGCACCGCAGGAGGGTACGACGACGGTGCCCGAGGAGTACCGTGAGCTGATCGAGAAAGGAGATCACCAAGCTGGTCGACGACTACAATTCGGTCTCCGGTAGCCTCGTCGCGATCATGCTGAAGTCTATCCAGTCCGCGCTCGTCTTGTGCGCGACCGTCGCGAGCCTTTGCCTTGCCACCGAGTGGATATTGGTTCGCGGAGCCAACGACTCCATCTCTCGCACGGCGACTGCAGTGGTGGCTGGCATCGCCATGTTCTTGCTGTGCAATGGGCTGAACCTGATCAGCGTACAGCGAGTTGCGGGGGATGCAATCATTGCAGCAGTTCGTGCTGGGTCCATCGCACAAATGATTGCTTTGACGGTAAGAAAGCGGCAACTTGTGTTTAACGGCGGTCCAATTCACCGAGGCAGTGGAGCTGTTCAAACGAGGGATTGTTGGGGTATATCTTGCGTTTTTCACGCGTGACGGGTTATTAGGTGTCTACAGTCCGTGTTTCGAGCTTGTTCTTTTGGCTCGCGAGCTGATAGAGACATCGCTGTAAACTTCCCAGGCGAACAGAATGAGTCGCTATCTCCCACGCGCATGGCTAGATCGCTTATACGTCATCCCTCTTGTGCTAAACTGTTGGTCAACCGTCTTCGTCCAAGTTACTTCAGCTGAAGTTGATCCGATGTTGATGTTGTGCTACTGCGTGTTCGAGCGCATACCAGCGACCACATGCGCAGGCTCACTTCTATCCAGAATCGTGAATCCTCAGCCCATCCAAATGTGGGTGGCTCTGCTTCTGCAATGGAGCGGAGGGCGAGTTCGTCGTTGACCGCCGGTTCCTCTCACGACGAAAATCGGGGAAGCCGGCATTGCTAGGAGTTAGTTGCTGGCACTAGCACAGCTAGTAGCACTGCTGTGCCCAAGCGCGAGAGCAACTTTCTTGTAAACTATACGTGCAGCGTGATGCAGGCATTCTGTGCAACTGTAGTCGGGTACCTCGTGCCGCCGGCGAGGTTGCCCAATAGTTGCTCAATGAGGGGGGAAACGAAGGCGAGGTGACCGGGAGAAAGTGCGAGAAGGATGGCGGGACATCTCCAAGACGCTGCAGAAGCGGGCGATCTGGAGGCTGTGAGAGCGTTGGTCCAAGGCGGCGCCGATGTGGACGCTGTGGGTAAGCGTGGATGGACGGCACTGATGTATGCGACGCGGGAGGGAAAACTGGCGGTGGTGCGGTATCTGGTCGAGCAAGGCGCCAGCGCCAACGCCAAGGACAAAAACGACAGCACTGCGCTGGCAGTGGCTGCGGAGTATGGTCACGTGGAAGTGGTGCGGTATCTGGTGGAACAAGGCGCGAGCATCGGCGATACGGACGACAAGGGCTACACTGCGCTGTTATGTGCTGCCCTCGAAGGACATCTGGACGTGGTGCGGTATCTCGTGGATCAAGGCGCGGACATATACACCAAGGACAGAAACGGCTACACTGCGCTCATCAGGGCTGCTGAGTATGGTTATTTTGATGTGGTGCGATATCTCGTGGATCAAGGCGCGGACGTACACACCAAGAGCAAAAATGGCTACACTGCCATGATATTGGCTGCTGGCTCTGGTGAATTGGATGTGGTGAGGTATCTAGTGGAGCAAGGCGCGGACATACACACCAAGGGGAAAAATGGCAACACTGCGATGATAGTGGCTGCTGGCTCTGGTAAATTGGATGTGGTGAGGTATCTAGTGGATCAAGGCGCGGACATACACACCAAGGGGAACAATGGCAACACTGCGATGATATTGGCTGCTGGCTCTGGTAAATTGGATGTGGTGAGGTATCTAGTGGATCAAGGCGCGGACGTACACACCAAGGACAACGACGGCGACACTGCGATGATCAAGGCTGCTGAGTATGGTAATTTTGATGTGGTGCGATATCTAGTGGATCAAGGCGCGGACGTACACACCAAGGACAACGACGGCGACACTGCGATGATCAAGGCTGCTGAGTATGGTAAATTGGATGTGGTGCGATATCTCGTGGATCAAGGCGCGGACGTACACACCAAGGACAACGACGGCGACACTGCGATGATCAAGGCTGCTGAGTATGGTAAATTGGATGTGGTGAGGTATCTAGTGGAGCAAGGCGCGGACGTACACACCAAGAGCAAAAATGGCAACACTGCCATGATAGTGGCTGCTGGCTCTGGTGAATTGGATGTGGTGAGGTATCTAGTGGATCAAGGCGCGGACATACACACCAAGGGGAAAAATGGCAACACTGCGATGATCAAGGCTGCTGAGTATGGTAAATTGGATGTGGTGCGGTACCTTGTGGATCAAGGCGCTGATGTCAACATTCAGAATACGAGTGGAGAAACAGCAATTTATCTAGCGACCAAGCATGGATATATAGTCATACGGAACTTCCTACTCAAGTACATCAAGCGCGTCCCAACGAGCGAAGACGTGGTGAGTGCAGATTCATCCGTGGCATCACTCACGCTCACGGCTTTCTTAACATCGAAGAGCTGGACGATCTCTCCATTTGACATCAAGTTGATGGAGTATAACGATATCAAGACTATCGGAGGAGAGTATCGTGCCAAGTGGTTGGACGCCGATGTCGTTGTCAAACTGTTTGTCTCGGATGCCTCGGGATCGACGTTTGTGGATGAAGTTACTGCATGGCATCAGCTGCGACATCCTAACATAATCAAGCTGTACGGAGCGTGCAACGTTGGTCACTCGTTCTTCGTGCTCGAGTATGCGAGCAATGGGTCACTAGTCGAGTTTCTCGCTGAGTGCAAGGAGAAAGGTGAGAGAGAGAGACCATGGAAGTTTTTGTTCGAAGCAGCGTTGGGTCTCGCGTACTTGCATGAGCGCGGAATCGTGCACGGGAACTTGCGCAGTAGCAACGTCTTGGTTGGGAGCGACGGCGTGGCAAAACTGTCTGATTTTGGTCTGAGTATGCCATCCCAAACTGTTGGAGATACCGAGCTATCAAGTGGTGCGGGTTTTGGTTCAGTACGTTGGCGAGCTCCGGAGCAATTGAAAGGAGGAAGAGCGTCCTTTGCAGCAGACATCTACTCGTTTGGACTCTTCGTTGTGGCGTCGGTGACTGGGCGAGAGCCATGGGAAAGAGAGAGTGACGATTACATCAAACGTGCAAAAGCAGATTGGGATCCAGTACCTACCGTCGGCAGTTGGAATAGTCCTGCTAATCTCGACGACAACACCCGTCTCCTGACATCCCGAATGTGTGCTCAAGACCCCAAGCGACGCGCGACGGCAGCAGTGGTTGTTCGACTACTCGAGAAACTCGCTGCAAAGGAAGCCAGTGAGCTCCAATCATCACAGCCACAGTCTTGCAAAATCAAGATGAATGTGGACGAGTACAAGGGCGGAGAACTGACTCGGCTTTCAACGAAGATTCAAGATCAAGTACGGACGCAGTATGCCCAGGATCCTTTGTACGAGCTTGTGCTCTACGAGATTGAAGCAATCAACGAACGACTCGCACAAGAAAGTTGGCCGTTGACGCTACTCGAAGCGTACCACTCGCTTCTCGTTGATTTGGATGGCATCCTCCAGTCAGGGTCAATCCGGAACCGAGTGGTCGCGCTGTCTTCGACCCGAGCGGCTAGCAGCAACTTGACCGTCTTTCGACGTCGCATAAACGATTTGTGGCTAGTGCTCGATGACTCTCGAGTTGGCGACCAGGAACGAGAGCAACAATGGGACTCGCAGCGCAAGAAGCAAGTCGAGTTGTTTGTGTCGGATGTATCGAAAACGGTGACTGTTCTGAGCGAGCTGGATGACGAAGAGGAGCGGACTGCACTCATGACATTGCTGAGGCTAGAGCTTGATAGTGCTGTGTCCAAATATACCGATCATCAGCTCGCAGTGATGAAGAAGGCGTATGAAGACTGCTGCCAAGGCGAGTGGAAGAAGTCCGTGACGACCATTCCTGTATGGTATCTGCCGTGGCACGAGCTGGTGATCAACAGGATGGCGCGACTTGGAGTGGGTGGGTTTGGTGAAGTATATCTTGCGAAGTGGCTGGACTCGGAGGTTGTTGTGAAGGAGGTGAAGACACTTGAATCGAGCAACAGAAGTGACTCGTTGGCGTCCACGTGGTCGGCGCGCTTTTCAGGGTCTTTACCAAGCAATATTGCTCGAGCTACATCCAGATGCACAATTGAATCGCGAAAGAAGCTTCGCACAATGTTCGAGCAAGAAGTGAATGTCTGGTTCGGACTGAGCCACCCACACACCATTCGTTTGTTCGGCGCTTGCCACGTCGGGACGCCATTCTTCGCGTGCGAGTTTGCAGGCGGGGGGTCACTCGACAAATACCTTCGACAGCATCCGGACGAAATTTGGACAATGCTATTGGAAGCCGCACTCGGTATGCAGTACTTGCATTCGCGTGGCATCATCCATGGAGACCTGAAGTGCAACAACATCATGGTGGGGAACGATGGGAAAACCAAGGTGACGGACTTCGGTCTGAGTTCGTTCGAGGACGCGAACGAAGCACAACTGAGTGGCGCGTGGCAGTGGGTGGCACCCGAGTGCATCGAGCATGGAGCTTCGAAGCGGTCACTTGCGTCTGACGTGTACTCGTTAG